>VXAC01000091.1:0-184221 GCA_013399225.1 Rhipidura dahli
TGTCTTTCAAACCAAGACAGGAAACAAAGGGGATTCCTGTAAAAATGTTAAAAGTAGGTGTTTTTACTGATAATCTCAGAACACTAAAACACATTAACAAGACTTTAGTGACACATCAAACAGAACTGGACAAGCCTTCCTTTATGGCTGTTAGCCATGGCTAACTGCTTTGGAAATGAAAACAAGAATATGGAGTAGGAATAAGGAATGCGTTTCATCAGCTTGGAAAAAAGCCTGTGGCTAGTGTTTGGGTAAGCAAAAAAACACTTCCTGGAACAAGCTTCCTCTTGGAAATGGTCCTTGCAGTAGAGGTCTGCTGATAAGTAAAAAAAAAGTCCTCATTTCCTATGATGAAGAATTTATGAATATTTGTACTTGGATGCAGTGTGCTTGAATTTGATCCAAATCTCTGTTTGACTCCCACAGGGAGGACTTAGAAGAAAGATGACCCCTGTAAATTGCCATGATTCCAAAACAACAATGCAAAGCTCTGCTCCTTTAGCATTACTCAACAATACCAAGGTCTTGTGTAAATACATCAGATAAGGATTTGTAAAAATAAATTAATATATGACAGAAGTTATGTTAATATCACAACTGAGCTTATCTTTGGGCAGCAAAGAAGGAATCTTTCTTACAGTGAGTACATTTGATTTTTATCAGTGTATCTTTAAACGTATCAGTTCCAATGTACCAGTCATCTTCCCTCAGCTAAATAAAAGCATTACAGAGCAATAACTACACTCAGTACTTCAGGCTTCTTTTTTTTTCCCTCAGACTCGTAAAAAAGGTGATTTTCACTACACTCAAAACATCTTACATAGCTGGGACCTTCTGCTAGATCTGTCAGCAGCAAATCAGGCTGCCCAGCACTGTGACCTGCCTGAGAGAGCATCTGTCCAATATATGTTTCTATTACAGCTCCTTTTATGCGTGTTACACATCCTTTCTGCTGTATTTCCTAAAGTGATGGAAATGTCTTCTGACTACAGACCCATTTGCACTGCCAACCTCTGAACATTTCTTCTGCAGCAGGGTACACTGTCTGATAAGAGATACAGTGTTTGGCAATAAGCTGGGCATAAAAATAGAGGGCTGGAATCAGCACTGTTGATATCTATGGGTGAAAGCTTCTTAATAACTGGTTTTAAAGCAAAGGAAAATTTTACTTTAGTTTTTCAGAGATATGCTTTTTAAATTCCACAATCAAAGTACAAAGCATCCCAAGAAGACACAGCATGATGTTACCAAGGCTTTCATTATACCTTAAATTAGCAGGTACCTCACACTACAGCTTTTTGTTATCAACTGTGTGTTTAGCATCCCAGTTTCCCTCCCTCAGCAAGTGCCCTTTCAAATCACAGTTGTATCATACTGCCTGTACACAGCAAGAGCTCAACAGAAATGTCATTCATATTAGGACAATGACAACAAGAATACACATACCAGGAGAGTTTCAAACAATCCCAAATCCACTACAGTTAAAAAAAAAATAATGGAAATCTGGGAAAGTCCAAGGAATAGGCCTCCTCTGTTTCAGTGGTCTGAGTTAATCAGATTAGGACTATGTGAAGAGGAGATGATATGATGCATGCAGAAAAGCAAGGGAGAATGGAATGTCTCCCCAGTAGGCTGCACCCTTTTGTTTCAGTGACCACTGGAGAACAGATTTTGGAAAACAGCAACACATCTCACAACCAGTCTGTGCAATAATACTGAGGACTGGTGGAAGAAAAGTGAAGGAAAATGTGGAGAGCCAGTTTGTGATGATGTTTTGGTAGAACCACAAAGTTCTGCATGCAGAGAGCTACAGGTACAGAGACATCACAGTGGCTTACCCTGGGTCCAGCAGGTTGAAAACTGATAGGGATGGGTTTACACAATGCTCTGCCATTGAGGACAACAGTAATTCAGGGATCTCTGCGGTTCACAGTATAATCAATCTTCCTTTATATCCTCACTGCCCATCCTTGCAGATGAGCTCACTTTCTATTACCAATTGTTTTGTTTCATTTCAGTAAAATGAAATATAGTAAAATATACTAGAAGAGACACTATCCACTTTAACCCATTTGCCCCACCAGTTCTAAACTTGTGTTTCACAGCCTACTAATAGGAAAGCTGTGACAAGTAAGTAAAAGGCAAGCAAAGTGCCATAACCCTTCCTTGCACTGAGTAAGAGCTCCCTCTTCCATTGGAAAACAGCTAGGAGGAATCAAAAGGAGTTAGAAAAGCACAGCTGTAACTTAACTTCATATGCAAATCCCTAGACACTTTCTAATGGTGGCAGTGCTCCTGTTCTTGAGCTGGAGCTGTGGGAAATGCATATTAACTGGTCTTTGCATGTGCCTCAACACATGCCCTGATGAGAAAAGCATTACATGAAGACATTAAAGTCTTTCTGACAACAACGTTGAACACAGTTGATAATTGACTTCTTCCAGTCATATTTTAGGGAGGAAATGTCAGAAAAGATAAATTAAAGGGATTTCCTGTGATTGCTGAGTTTCAGACATGAAGGAGAAATGTTCATTGCAGACACATGGGAATAACAGTAGAAGTAGCTGGATAGGGCAGAGAGGTAATTACACAGCATTCCTTACATGAGAGAAGACAACTGTAAAGATCTTTACAGATCTATCTACTGCAGAAGGTATTTCCTTCCAAACCAGAACAGAGTTCTCAGTTCTGGGTGTTATCCAGTGAGTTTGTGATGAGTGCAAAGTCCATGTTTAACACCTCAAAAAGCTGATCTGTACACAAGAAGACAATCCACTACTGTCTATAGCTGCTGCTGGAACTTCTGGGTGCAATAAAAAAAACTTTCTTTTTTTGTCAAATGTTTTTTTGTCTGTAAAATGTGAAATGAAATTATTTCAGTGGCATCCAGTGCCTGATACTTTATACGTGGGAGGAGAAATAGGGCAGGATGTTACAGGAAAAGAAAAGATCTCCAGCAGAAGAATATTACCTTGGTGCATTAAATTTTAGCCCTTCAGCTGGCATGAATTAGAAGTCACATAAATCAGATTGGAACTGAGCCACAATCTGTATTCCTATGCTATGGGAAAAACTGATATATCATATAATATTACATTATATTAAGTATATTAATTTTTAGATACATGATACAAAAAAAAATCAAACCCACACATCATTAAATGTTTCTAAATTTATTAACTGGAAACGCAAAAAACTGTATTTCTGTTTATGAAGAGCCCTGCAAATCCTTTTACACCCTGTTCCTTGAACTGAATAGCTTCTGAGGACACTCTAAATTAGAACTGTGTCCCCCTGTAGTGCCATCTTACTTGGTAGCTATGGCTGAGAAACATCAGCATTTACCCCAGGCTGACAGAGAAAAGTCCCTGGCTGACTCTCTTTCTCTCTGTGACTTTCTGTATGGCACCATTTCAGGGGAAAAACCTTGCTTTAATGGAGGGCTCATTCTGGAAAGGAAGATTGGCCCTTAATACATTTTGCAAGAAGAACTTAATAATTTACCAAGGAATGGCATGTAGGAATAATTTCTCTGAAAGTAATGAATTGGTATCTAAGGGGATTGCCTTTCTTCTAAATAAGTTAGAGAAGTAAGACACTTACTGTAAACTGTATTTGGCAGCCTCCCATGATATAATCTAAGAAAGAATGCATCTTGTGTATCTGCAGACAAGAAAGCAAGACATTCAGCTTAGCTGTGTTCTGATAAAACATAAAAGAACTGCCTGAAAAAAATAAATTGGAAGCAGGAGAGGGGCCATTAGGAATCATTAAATACAGTTTGAGACAGAAACAAAATATAAACAGAACAAATAGCAAAATTCTAAACCTACAGAAAGGAAAATTTACATAAAAAGTAGAACCAGCTTCTCATTGGGAAGTCAGTGGAAATTTTGCTGTTGGTTTAGGAGGAACAAGAGCAATTTTGTAGAAATAATGCACGTCTTAAAAGGGGTACACACAAAGTTGGCAAGTCTTTAGGTGTTAAGAGTTTAGTATCATCTTTTCCATTGTACAACTGCAGGGACAGGGCCAGAAAAATGTAACAAGGGCTGAGAACAGTCGACTTACTTCTGAGATTCAAGTGCTTGCCTTTACTTTTTGTAGGGGATAGTTTCCACTGCTATTCTACAGGCAGTTCCACTTTGTTCCAAGCACCATTAAAATGTATCACTGAGAGCTTAGTAAAGAAACAGACAAAGGGCAAAACATATATTTACCTTGCACTGGTTAAGGATGACAATGCCTGAGTTCTTGTAGTTCTTCTTCTTTGCTTTGTACTTGGGGTTAATGCATTCCCATTGTACCTGTGGAAGAAAATAGCAGTCACTCTCTGGAGGAAAATTTTATGTACAGATGGAATAATTAACAAAATCTGCATTCCCTGATTTCCACAGTTGACTAAACCATAACAGATAATGGTGCACAGAGAGGAGAAAAATGAAAACTGTTAATTGTGCAGAAAACAGTTAATAGAAAAAGGCCCAGGGCAAACATCAGTCTTTGAATATATACTGTGGACAAGGCACTAAGGGAGATATACAGATTCATTCATAGTCATCTTCCAGTCTTGTAGTTTCAGGTGTCACATAAGCAAGATTAAGGATCTTTTGAGATAAAAGAAGGAACTTAATACAAATGAAAATACTGGAGAGAGCAACCTGATGCATTGTATTAACTACAAAACTGTTGTCACAGTAACACTGAGTTTTATTAAACTCATGATTGGAAAAATTCTGGTCAGCAATCATCTTGCTTTCTCCTTTAAGTCCCATAGCAAAATAAAAAGTTAAGAAAATCAGTAAAATGTTTACAAAGATGGAGCTAGCTACTGATACATTTGAAATTTATCCCTAAGAATATATCAAAATCCCTTTCTGATTTTTTTCATAGTTTTATTTACAGATAGTCAATTTTACAGCAAAACAGCAAAACCTTGTTACTGAAATACATCTGCCAGGTTCTTAATCATTTCCACTTGAAATGTTCTGCCTTCCTCTGGTTTCAGGCAACGTGATAAGGCCAAGCTTTCAGACCCTCACCTCTAATGTCTACAATATTATTCATGCCTCTTACTGCAGGAGTGAAATGTACATTTCTACATGCAAGTATCTATTGGCATTTGTATATACAGATTTTTATCTGTAATATGCTGTTAATAAGGTTAATAACATGACTATCTTCCTTCAGAGAGCTGTTTCCAGGTGTGGGGACAAAACGTGATGCTGGGTAACAGAAAGAAATACAATTCCAAAAGGAACCAGAATGATCTATTATCTAAAAATCTCTACTATGAAATTTTGAAATGAAACATGTCTTAAGTGTTGCAGTGTTTTGCCTACAATGAAAACCTTCCTAAGTGTTACAATACTTTGTCTACAGTGAGGTACCTAAGGGATATCTACTAGCCAAGTGTTTGAGTACCAAAACCTATTTTTACTTTATGCTCAGAAATTTCATCGAGCTTCAAACCACTGCCTAACAGCATTTATTTGGATGTCTCTGAAGTATTCCAGACTTAGAGATTTTGTCAAACATCAAAAAAAGGAAAGGCAAAGCATCTGGCTTTGCAGCAATATGAGACCATTTCTGCACAGGAGAGGAGGGGTATTTTTCATCACTGTGAAATGGAGACAGGTGACAGAGTGAAGAATGGGAAAAGACAAAAAAAAAAGTCCCAACTGCAGGAAGCACATCTGCTTGCTCTCCCAGCTAGCCTACAGCTCAGTTATTTGTCTCCTGAAACGAATTTTCCAACTGACAAGACAGGCAGATACAGGCCCTCATGTTCAGGGGAAATCCTCTGTAAACATTTCTTCTCTGCTCAGGAGAAGCAGTCAGGCTCATGAAACAAAAACCCTTCTCTCCAAGCAAAGAGAGTGCTCTGTGACACAATGCTGGAGTGCAATAAGCTCATATTTGGGTCTGAGAGCAAGGCAAAAGCACTGCCCACTCCCATCTTGATAGGCTGCTGTCAGACAAAATGGTTTTACACACAGTTGTCTCCACACTTACTGGAAGCACTCCTACAGAGAAATCATGCTGTCTGTATATTATACATCGGCTGTAATATATTAAATAGAAAGAAAAAATAGGAGACAGGATTTGTGTTCCTGCCTTTGACACTGAAATACACTGGAGAGGTCTAGTAGCTTTCCCCTGAACATGCAAGGTTGAACATCCTTTATTTTAGCATCCTCCAATGTGAATATTTTTTCAATGTACATATTTAAAGAAGACCTGACCTATATGAAGAAATGTACCATGCACATAATTTCTCTCTTCAGGAAAGAACTACTCAAGTCTGAAAAAATGTTTATTGTGGTATTCATTTATGGAAGATGTTTATAATAAATAAGGACCAGAATGGCATAAAACATTACTTTAGGGGAGAAAAAAGTCTCTCAGGTTCCCTTTGCTAACTGTAAAATGCAGTTATGAATGTTCACCTACTTTGCAAAGCATTTTGAGATGTATGGATGTAACAATTCTCAGTAACTACCTAAAGCTCATTTAAATATTCTATGTGCAAGTCATTAACATCATTGGCTTATGTGGACAATAAAGCAAGGGAAAAAACAGATTAGAAAATTTACAGAAGTAGGAAAATAGAAAGAACAATTTTGCACATATTAAATCTGTTGATGATAGTATAACGAAGAGAAGGAAATAAGAGAGGAGAGAGAAGATATTTCCCAGTTCATAGGCTTAAAAAAGCCAATAAGACTGTTTCACATAAATTTAATCTTCACTTACCCACCAATACCCAGTTCTGACCTTGGCAATTCCCACAGCTCAAGCTAAAGATGTAACAAGCATCATTTGAAGGAAATTTCCTATACAGGTCTTACTATATATCCAGCTTTTATAATGAGAACAAAGTTCAGAACAGAGCTCTAAGCAGGTAAGTAATAATGAGAAACAATTCTCAAATATTTTGCTTGCACTGTTGAGGCCAGCCTCAATTTCCAGTCTGTTCCTACATTCCCAGTATTGATTTGGTATCTGACATTGTTTTTTATTGATCCATTTTTGCTCTTAAATTAACTTTTCAGTTGAGAGGAGGCTAATGCAATAGTCTGCAATCTGACACTAATGGTAAACATTGTGAAGCTCGGATTTGTCATTCTGAAAGTCACTTAGCATTTCCTCCAAATGCCTGACAGCTCTGGGCTGTGCAAGCTCTTTCCCTGTCAAACAACACAGAGAATCTGAAACAGAAAGCAACCTGGTTTTAAACTATCTAATGTTAATTTAAGTTGCAAATGTTGGCAATGGACTCCCAAGACTATGCTGTGTTGGTGTTTCTTTTATGCACTTAAATTTAAACCCCTGTGTGGAGAATTTCTGAACAAACCCCATTCAGCTACTCTTCAATGAGAGTCACTGAACTAATGCTGACACTTGGAAGGTCCCAATCCTCCCGTGCCTGTGATGAGGAGACAGACATCTCTCAGTGGGAGATGTTACTCTGTGCAGTGAAGGATACTGTCTTTCCAAACATCCTTACTCCTTCTCTTACAAAACCTTCAAAAGAGAGCAAAAAGCAAATGATGCAACCACTTGTGCCACACACCAGCAAAGGGAAGTGGAGGTGACTAAAAGAAGGCAACCATTGTAGAACCAAAACTTGGACAGTAAGTGGCACAAGCTATTCAGAGAAAGAACTGAAGGTGTCAGATGAGCTTCATGTACTCTAAGGCAAGACAAATGATAGCAGCTGCTTTCTCTGGGACAGTCCTTGCACACCAGGACGTTGGGTAAGCCTGTGAGGAAAGGGCTACAGAGCTTGTGTTGCTTGTTGTATGCTTGTGGCATAGCTTGTGTTAGCAGTAACATGTTCTCTTGCCTCCCCTGCAGTTCTTTGGTTTCTCTCTTCTTCTTCCCTGTTCAGCTGCTGCAACAAATTGCACAGTTTGGAAATGACAAAGGAGGCACCACAGTCTAAAGGATGGCACAAAACCCCCAATCAATAGCAGGCAGCATTATATCCTGCACTGTCTCTTTCTGATGCCTTAAGAAAAACAAGTCACTTTTACATGAACTGAGTCCCCTCTCACATAAAAGGCTACTTTATTCCTGCAATCCCTCTAGGCAAGAAGACAGGATGGTTTTGTTTTGTTTTGTTTTTTCTCTTTCCGTCCCAGAAATACATCCACCATGGGAGAAGAGCTGCTTTTAACCATTATCAGAGATTTCCTCTGGAAACTTGTCCCTGGGGAATGAAGTAGAAATTAAAGCATTTCTTGTTTCCCCAGCCAAGGTCCCCAGCCTCCCCTGAGCTTCTGAGGCTGTACCAATGGTTGCCTCCTCACAGGGATTTGCCATGTGCCTGGTGTGGCTGCACCTTCCAGTGAGACCTCTGCTGCCCTATCTGGGACCAGCAGCAGCTGCTGGTGGTGCAGACAGTCCTGGATGAACTGGGCTGCCTCCTGATAAAACTGCTCATGGAATTGTCCCCTGGTGTCAATAAATGCCTTTGCCCAATACCAAGAGCTTAAAGGTCTCGGTGACCACAGTCATCTGAAGAACTACCAGATGCATAGGCCCTCTCCAATAACACCCTGAACTTGGGGGAATGTCAGTGGAGATGGGAGGTACAGCAGGGTTTCTTCCTCCTCTTTCCTTTTGTGTGTGTGCAAATGCACACATGTCCATTTTTTATGTAATACAGGAACAGATTTTTTCCTTATGTAATTCCTGTGCTGCATGGGGATCCAGGTGATTTCCCTGATTTTTTTCCTCTCAAATCCCTCTGGCATTATTGCCTTGATTAAAAAAAAAAAAAAGCAAAACAAAAAAGTGACCTTTTTTTCTCATTAGTAGAGGATTTCTCCTTTCAGCTATGATAAGTTTTAATAGGATTTACATTTATATAAACTCAAGCTTCTTCTAGTCCCGTTTAAATATGCTTGATAGATTAATATTAGAACACCTTAAAAACTGCCACTGTGCACACATATTAAAAACATATATATGTTCTTGGAAGAAATCCTAAGACACAATAAACTCAGAGTATTTATTAGTATTTCACTTAAAAGATGTCATAAATAGGGACAGACTTATTGTGGGGGTTTTTTTGCGTCAAGATTGTGATGAAGGAGTAATAATGAAGTTTGGAATGGTGGAAAGTGCTAACAGAAGATTTAGAAACCACAGAATTAGAGGATGGAAAAGACCTCTATGATCATCAGGTCCACCTGTTAACCCAGCACCACTAAACCATGGTCCATGCAATGGCTGCTTCAGAGGTGAATTTGAACAAGAGGATGTCTTGGTGCCATTTCTTATTGGTGGTCCATATGAAAACAGGCTAGGTGTCAGAACATAACAGTCTGTGACCATAAGGGAATTTTTATGGAATGGAAACACATAAAGTTATGATCCCGAGGTTGTTCATGATCAGAAAGTCTTCTTAAAACAGAAGACCAGCAAGTTTTCTCAGAATTCAATCCTCTCAGTCATGGAGAAGCACCTAACACTCTGAAGGAGTCATAATTCAAGACTTGTGAATCTCACCCAAGACATACCACATTCAGAAAAGAAATTCATAGACAACTTATGCTACTTCTGATCAAAACAAGTGATCTCATTCAGGTAATTTCAATTTTCTGTTCTCTTCATACAATACTGGTTTAACCACTCAGAACATGCTGGTGCTGGATTCACAGCATTTATCTAAATGATGCCTGGTCTCAAACACACATTTCTGAGAAATCTCACAGCCAAGGCAAGCCAGCAAGCCAACTGTAAGCTCACCCAAGGCATCCAGACACTCAAAACTTGGGATAATCAGTACACAGCCCAGGGATGGAACAGTCTTAGAAGCACCACCTTCTAAGTGGCAGCTTAGTAAGTAGCAGCTTAGTAAGTGGCAGCTTAGTAAGTGGCAGCTTAGAAGCACCACCTTCTAAGTAAGCAGCTGACACATATCCATTCTGTCCATCTCAAGTGGTTCTGTAGCAGCTGATAGATTGGTTACAAGACAAAAATATCTTTTAGAGGGGGAGGTTGAAGAATGGGTCAGAATGCTCTGTGCTTTCTGAAGGACGAACTACGTACAATTAAAAGGCAACTTCAGCATCCTTGTCAACTCCTCCAGAGATGAGGTGAGCTGGTGAAATGGTGAGAAGCACTGGCAGTTCACAGATGCCACACAGTCCATCCTGCTTGCCAGCACAAACTATGGCACTCCCACTTTCACTGTGTAATGCATTTATGAAAACTTGTGCTGCTGATTCCAACCAATGCAGACAATGCTGATGGGCAGAGATTGAGATCTGTGCCACTGGTGTAGCCTCCTTTAAAGCCACACAGATTTGCAGCTGAAGCTTAAGCAAAGTTCCTGGATTCCCTATCAATGATGAATGTCCATTCCAATTCTCTCCAGTTTCCTGGGAAAGTGAAAAACCCTGGCTGACAGTCACTAAGGTGTTTTGATTATTTTTTGACAGAACTATAGCAGTGTACTGTAGCTGGCTGTAAAGTCTACTGCACAAAAGAAAATATAACCAGGATAGGAAGCTATGCTGCATCTCCTTAGCAACTCAAATAGGGATGTCAGACCTGAGCTCTGCTCTTTATTTTGGCTCCCACAGCATCTGAGATGAAGTTCCAAGCTTTGGTCCTCATTTTTGACACTCAACACTCACTGTTGTGATGTTTTGTGAAAGAATGTTAACACCAGGGTCTGAAAGACATAGTTTTACTCCTCTGACTGAGTGTTACATGGAAAACAACATTTTCTGGTCAGAGGCTATGAAAGGGTCTCTTCTAAGAACAAAGAACTATGTTTAACCTACTCATCTCCCCACCCACATATATAATTACGTTTCTCTGATAGGGGCTTCCTTATCAGAAATAGCTAGCAACACATCTACTTGAAGACAAAACACCTTCCTTCTCTATAATTTCCTCAAGGTTCACTATAACCTCTTTATTCAAAGTAAACACTCCACTGCACATGCTTTTTCTTTAGGGAGACTAAAACTAAAGAAAAGAACTGACAACTGCTAATCACGTTACTTAATGTTGCACAAAGGGTGTTGACATAAACTCTGCACTAAGATGTTTTTATGGGGTCCACAGACAATGGCATATGTTGCCTTTAGCAGCAATGCTTCTTTCTGCAGAATAGAGAAAAATGAGATAGGATGAAGGAGGGACAGGAAGAGAGAGAAAGAGAAAGGGAAATTGCATTCTGGCTGCAGCCAAGTGACATGGCTTCCCACACAACTGACCTCTCCGGTACAACATGTGGTTATAGTACTGTTTTCCATACCTATGTCATCTCCAGCAGTACCTGCTCAAACTCCTACTGCTTGTTCTTGTCTATCATGCTATTAGTGCTCACCAAACCCTGATTTCATCAAGGGCAAGAGCCATTTAGCATGGGCATTTATTTTTTTGTACCACTATTTATCAGCCACTTAAATGACTAATACTTACTATCTCACCCACTCAGTCTTGTTTTCCTCTAGAATAGGCTACAAAATAAGGATTAGAAAAGAGGAGAAAGGAAACTGAATTGCCTATTGGTAATTGTGTCCCATGAGAATTACCTGTACCAACAGCAGGGTTTTGCAGGTGCAAGCCCAGAGAATAAGTGCGCAGCCACAACAGAAAGAGAGGGACAAGGAAGAAAAAAAGGCAAAATGCCTTAGGTGTATGGAGGAAGATTGCAGGGAAAAGCTTACAGGTGAAAGACAACCTGCAGAGTGGCAAATGGCAGGGCCATTGCCAGAGTAAGATTCAGGCACTTATAGCATAGGGCAACATCAAAACATTTCTGGACAGCACTCTGAGGCTGCAGTGAAAGCCTAGAACAAGAACTGCCAAATGGCTGTATTAACTTCTTATGCCTGTGAAGGAGTAATTATCCTATTTACTAGCTAAGGATGAAAAAAAGCCCACTGTTTCTCCATCATAATAAAGAATACACAGTTTATCCTGCAGAGCCCTTCCTGGCACTCTGGACTGCAAGGTTCTTGTCTTGGCCAACAAGCTGTCTCCTGGGAAAGACTATGATGTGGTTTTAAGACATTTACATTGAAAATAGACATCCTTTCCCACTCTCACACATTCCCTTCCCGAGCCACAGGTATTTGTATACAAATTTGGAATGTTCTCATATCACCAACCTTGTTAATGTTATTAATTCTGGGATTTGTTTACTTCTTTATTTCCACTCAAATTTTATTTGATAGAAATATTGATCCTCTGACTTGATTTGAGAAAGCAATATAGGGTTTCATTTACACTCAGGATGTGTTCAGAAGTTATTTATAATGGACTAATATATGAGTGATACATATCAGCAGTATCTTACACCCATGAGCAGCATTTGCCAAACTTTAGTGTATTCTAAGAATTTCAGTAGAAAACATCTACAAGAGTCCTACACGTTTCTTGACATATGGCATAGACTGACTGCTTACTTTTTACCGAACACCTTCTGACTCTCTGATATTTTTACTAACATGTTATAAACAGAACCTTAATATAAAGCCCAGATAAAGCTTATTAGGCATTTGTGTTTGGGGTTGAGATCACAACAGTGGAACAATGAATACAAATTATCTGCAGGATCAACATTTGTAACTCCCCCTCAGAGAATTTATCAAAACTAACACCTTTAGAAGTACGTAATAATAGAAAATGACAATTTCTGGAATTAGATATGCCAAATCACTTATCATATTAAATAATTACTATCAACCGCAATTTGAAAAGATCAGGCTGACATAAAGAAGTGAAATTATTGATAAGCTAACAAATTTCATTTTCCCTTAGGACTGTAAATCATGAAATACTTAGAAAACCAATTTGTTTCATCATGATGGGTTCTAGTTAAAGCTGACAGCAATGAATGCAGCACATGTGGAATGGAGAAAGATGAAGAATGACCCTCACCCAATAGAGGCCTTTAGGCCAGCAGGGAAATGCTTTGAGTAGCCAGAATGGGCATCTGCTCTGCAGCACAGCACCTCATGGAAACCATGTGCTTGGGCTCAAAGGAAATAAATCTCAGTGCAAAGAAATGCCTGTGGAATGGGAACTAGAAAAAGACCTTAAGTATTTCAGGCATGAAAGTACAAGAACAAATGCTTTTTTGCATTTTCAGTTTATCGTGTCCAGGTAACAGTAAAACCTATGGGAGAGATCAACACAACTAAATTCTGGGAGATGATGAGGCAGTGCCACCTGCTTTATGGCAGGATTGTCTGGGGAGCACTGCTCTAGAGAGCTTACATACTGAGATTGCTTGGGTGGTTTCCACTTACCTGTCTTCCCTCCATAGCTCCTCGCATTTCCTTGAAAGTCGAGCTGAATTCGCCAATGAAGTCATGCTTCCCGTTGGAATCCCAGTCCCAAACTATGCACTGGGGAGACAAAGGGGAAAAGAACAAAACAGCACATTTTTCTTCAGACAGAAAAGAAGTTTTATTGAAAAAACATTACAGGAGAAATTATGATATCAACTGGCCGGGGTGTTTTATCTAAAAGGAAATCACAAGGAATATTAAAACCACATTCTTGTTGTGATCAAAATTAAATGGCAAGTGGAATCTCAACACAGCTTGCTGCTGATAGTTCTGTGTTATGGATTTTGCCTCATGAAGACAAGCTCATGTATTTCAGAAGAAAGGATTTCTTGTCTACATCTTTTTGTTAGGTGTGAAAATACAGGATTATGTGTATTTGCATATTCATGGTCAAATGGTGTTGTGACTTACCTCATTGACATGTTTTACAAATACAAATTAATATTCAGAACTCTGGTTGCCTTAGGCAAACATTACCATTCTCATTTTTACAGTTAGTGAAGGTGAGGCAACAGTTACAGCCAATTTTCTGAAATGGCTTTGAAATTATACAAAGCAGTGTTTGGTGCCCATACCTTGGCTGTTTCCCAGTGTTGCTCAACAGTGACTATTCAAACCAAACCTCGCTGGTAGTCTTTCCTAAATTCGTGCACAAAGATGAATATCTCAATGAGTTTAAGCTTTGAGAATTTTATTTTACAGATTTTGCTAACTACAACTCAGCTAGCCAAGACTGAAGCACACAGCAATAACTACAGGCTGTGCTAAATTGTAATTTTAAAACTGCTCCAAAGGCAACAAAGGGGCTCAAAACTTTAAACAACAAAACCCCAAATTCAGCCTTATGTTCTCTCTAGATAAAGGTCACATACTTTGACTGAATCAGGAGGCCTTTACTGCACATGTCCTGCTAGAAAGTATCTTTTAGGTATTTTTTTAAAGCAGAAATGCATCAAAGCCATCTGCACTGCCACGTTGTGACACTGTCACAATGTCACTGATATATTGCTATCAGATGGTTCTGAGGGTAACAGCAGTGGGTTTCTTCCAGCTTCTTTGGCTCAGCAAGGCTCAGTGCTTTTGACCCAGCTCTGGTGGTCAGACAACACAAGAGGAAGAGCAAGGATTTCTCCTCAAAGACTCCTCAAGACATTTGAAGTTTGCTTGGTCCAAAGGGGCACTGAGTTCACTCAGAGGGAAATGGAAATCAGTGGATGTCCACTGGATTTTGAGTTTTAAATATTTCCAAAAAAGCACCTTATTAAAACAGACTTCCCTGTCTACCAGTTATGCTTTCTAACAAGCCCAAATAATCCAGTCAAAGCTGGTAGGTGGACAATCCCTTTTGCACCTAGAGGACAGACTCCAGAAAGCTTGAGATTTGGACCATCCTATCACCTGCTATTTTACTTGCCTTTTTTTTTTTATTTTTTTTTTTTTTTTTAATGCAGGAATCCCGAACTAAAGGAAGATCTCCAGGACCAAAATATGAAAATATTTTGCTCTAAGACTTGGAGATACTTTTTTAGCAGCTTTGACATTGAGGGGGTGGATAGAGGGGCAAAAAGAGGCAGTTCCTGTGTGTGTTTGTTTATAGGCTAAATTTTATACAAAAGTAATCAAATGAAAGTGGGTTGCTGATTCTGAAAGTGGTAATGCTGCCTGGAAAACAACTAGACACAGTATTTTCAGCACTAACAGTCCTGGAGTATTCTTTCGGATGAAATCTTCCCTAAAACTTACTCTCTCTTTATTATCAACAGAAATTTTTAGATGAGCTGGTAACGAGAAAAAAAATCCAAGAAAAACCAATTTAATTTACCAAAAAATCCCAGAAACCATTTTGCTTCAGAGAGCTTGAAACATATTCATTTTATTTTTTTCTGTGAAATTTCTTCCTAATATAAATTGCTCATTTTTAATCTAAATTAATTTATAAATATTTAATGAAAAATGGATTTCACAGATGAAGCATGATTAATTTTTTTTTTCTGTAATGGTTGCAAAAAATTATTTAAGATCCTAAAAGTATATACTATGTAAAAAAAATTGTCAAGATGTCATAGCAAAATTGTTATAAATGTGCAAGAAGTGAAGTTTTAGTAATGGTGGAAACTTTTAAAACAGTATTTTTGAAAAGATTACTATTTCACAAAGAAAAAGAAAAAAAAAAGAACCTTATGAAATTTTCCAACCAGATTTACTTTTCAGGTTCCATCTTTAAATACAGTTGGAGCACAAATACACGAATAGACCCAAGGTTATCAGAGTCCTCCAGGAAAAGGTACTTGGAAAAATTTCTATTAGGGTGCTGACTCTTATGAAGAGGGAAAAGCTCTGAGTGCTTATTTGTGGTTAGAACTTTGAGTGGAGACAAGCAAAGTTAAATTACATATAAAATGTCCACTCAACAGGCATCCAACTGCTTTTTCTTTCAAGCTAGAGGTTTTCTAACTTTAGTTTTCAGAAAGCCAGATGGTATTTTAATCTTCATATTGGCTGCATGGAAACAGCAAACAATTACAGTCTCCTGTCAGTGCCATTTGTTCAATTACAGCTAGGGGAGAAGGGGGAATCCTGCAAGTACATCCATTATGACTTCTTTTTTATCCCTGAGTTTCACATCTGGCCATAGAAATGAATTGTTACTGTCTGAAGAATATGTTGTACACCATAATGATTCTGCATTTTAAATGCATGTAAAAAGCATTGCTGAAACACATAAATACTCAGGTCCAGATATTTTTATAAAAACCCACTCAAACAGACAGAATAAGCAGGGAAGGATCTTTGCAAATAATCCATAATCAGGTAAAGACCAGAGGTGATAAATAAAGTATTATTTCCCTGTGAAATACTTTAAAGGGTTTTTGGTCCTTTTTTTTTTTTTTTTTTTTAAGAAGGCCCTATGTGCTTTACAAATCAAATCTGCCATAACGTAAATCATCCTTCATCTTTAGGCACACCTTAACATATTCTTTGGGTCTGTACTCTTAGAGGTTGCTTAAGTACATGACTAACAGTATACTTACAGTCCATTAAAAACCTCATTAATTCAAGGAGGCTTTCCATACACTTAATTTGGCATGCTGGTAAATCAGTGTTCAGATAAGCGGTGGAAGAACTCAGTCTCCTACCTACTGCTTGCAAGCTCAAACACAAGGACTAAAAACCTCTGCTAATGCTGCATGGTAATGGAATAGCACTGACTGGAATGGTGGAGAACATCTTTCACCCCTGCCTGACCTTATCTTCCTCTCCAAAATACCTGCTGTGTGCAGGGACAGGGAACACTGTGCTATCCTCAGTACAGCTAACTGGTAGGCTCAGTGAAGATGACATCAGAGGATCACTTCTGGGTATCCACAGCTTCATTCCTTCAGCTTTTCTTGTAAATAGTGCAAGATGAAACATTTCTTTCCAGGTTGACATTGAACCTTTCACTGAAGAAAGGTCCTGTCTTGGGTAGATGCTGATGGAAATTTTCCTTGATTTAGTTTCAGTTTTTTCACGAAGATTAAATTTTGCCAATGCTCTTGCCACAAAGGGCATTCAAGAAGAATAGCATTGGCACTGGAGCTACAACAGCACAGGCTTCTCTGGCTGATTTTCCTAATGCTTCCCAGAAGATGACAGCTAGATTAATCTTACTACCTCTGCATGAGCAAGAACTCACACCATTTCTGATTTTATTGAGACTTTTTCCAAGTCTCAATACTAGAGCCAACAAAATTCCAGTGCAATTGTCATAAAATCGTTCTTCCCACAGTCATCATCCTATATAGATTTAACTACAAGAACTAAGTAAGAGAAAAGACTGGCTGCAGTTAGCATGTGTTTGTGTATGAGTGTCTGCAGATACTGAGGTTATTTTCCCTCTACAGCTTCTGAGAAATGCTTGAAGTGGTTTGTCCCCATTAGGTTTTCACAATGAGAGAACCATTACATACAGCACCTTTGGGTATGGCTAATGGAGACATGTGGAACTTAACCTTGCAACTTATGAACAAGCCCAACACATGCTCTGAAGGTTAGTTTCTAAAAGACTGGCAGTGAGTCTCCTGACTAAATCCTATCAGGAGGCAGCAGACAGCCAGACAGTGGAAATGTACTTCTTGAAAATGATCCATTTAAGTTTCCCTGGGTTAGCCAGACACTGCAGATTATAGCATGCACAAAGCCAGTAAAAAAATTGAAAATTCCCAGCCTTGCCAGCCTGAGTTTCTCCAGCTGTGTGTATGTTCAAAGTCCAATTATGAAATGTTAGCATGGCTTGTGCTGATACTACCTTGCCACTTAGTTGGAGAGGTAGAGGGTTAGACAGCCTTCCTGACAACCTAAGTTCTTACTTAACTTGAATAACTTGTGACCAAAAGATACTGGTTGGGTGGGAGAGAAAACCAGCTCCTCAGCCCACTCTCCAGCTGCTCTGTGCTAGCAGAAGTGCCAGACAGCCAGAAAGGCAGCAGCCTAGAGCAGTCAAGTCCCTTGAACAAGAGGCTCCCTACCCTGATCTGGCTCTGATCCAGGTGAGATCCTAGTTCATATGTTGCATCAAAAAGGAGATTTTTCTCTCTGGTTTTACTTCAGTATGTGTCCCCTGACAGTCAGTAAGGGGTGGAAGGGATGCCTTTCAAGGAAGGGAACTCTCTTTGTCCATTAATTGCCTGTAGTCCCTAGCTACGTGTTAGGGTAACAGTACTGAGAAAGAGTGGCTAAAATTCTGAACAGAAAACTGTCTTGGATGGATTTTCTTTGCATTTTTGTGAAACAAGATATCTTGTGGCTAGGCAAGGGAGAATGCTCATTGTTGGATTTGAATGGAATAAATTACAGACCAATCAGTCATAAAATTCTTACCAATTAACTCTAAACTAAAATAACACCCCAATAATTTTTATAGGTAGAGTTTATATGACACTCTGTCTCAAAGAAATGAGGTCTTAAGACAACATCAGTGACCTGCTCTACTTCCTGTAGCCCTCTGAACTGCAGGTGGTATGAGGGGGCAAAAGGCTACCAACAAATCCTTCTTTGGTTCATCCTTTAAAAAAACAACCCTAAAACAAACCAAAATAACCCCCACCAAACACGGAAAAAAAAACAGACAGAGAGGTGAAAAAAAAACCTCAGAAAAAAATTTATTCAGTTGTCAAAGTGATCTTTCTGTAAGTCTGTCTCTCATTGGGGTTATTTCTACTTGATAATGAAGCTGAAATACTCTACTGTACCACCCTAAATTATACATACCCCCCCTTAGAATACTTCAAAGAACATCTTTTTGTACGAAGACCTTTATCCACTATCTACCCATTCTCCCCACTAGGGTATCAGAAAAACTACGTAAAGCCTTCAGCATGAAAGCTAACCACTTCTAGTTATTATGTTTCTGCAGTCATGATGCTCCAAAGACAAATTCTACATTATAAACATCACAGTTCAGAAATTTGGTCTTTTCTGATGTATATGAAATACTCCACTCTTTTTTCCATCCAAATTGGTCATCACAGTTTTATCTTTGCAGTAATTGTGCTTCTCCAGAAAGCGAAAATAAACTTTTCAAGTCTCATTTCCAATTTCGTCTGAAGTTGGCCTCCAGTGAGAATAGAGGGAAGCAGCTGAAATGAGCCACTGTTTCTTGCAAGTCTCTCACTGGTTGAAGTAAAGCCTTCTTCAGAGCACTGTAGATAAAATATTTCAACTTTTTCTTCTCAGAGAGATTACCTCAATTTTTCAAACTAAAGTACTCAAAGCCCCCTGAACTAATGGAGGAAAAAGAGTTCATACATTATGCTGTTGGAATATGTGCAGCTTCTGTGAAGCTGAAGTAGAAGCAACTTTCAAAGTTTTCCTCTTGACTACAGAGCCACATTTTTTTTTGAAAACCACATCTTCTATTCTGCTGAACCAGAATGGACTGAGACCAGTCCAGTCCAACATTAGGTGAAATACTGACTCCACTGCAGGCAATGAGACTTTTCATATGAACTTCTGCAAATGCCAGGATTTCATTAACACCTTTGTGCCTCCTGTACATAGATGGTGGTAATTGATATGTTAAAAGTTGATAGGTTTTTACTGGACTCAGATCTTTCGCCTATTGAAGGACACTTGAGACGTAAACTCATGGATAGCTTCCTCTGGTTAATGGCAGGAGATTCTACATTCCCTTTGACATGCTGCAGTACTTATAGCAGCCAAGACAGAATCAAAACACACACAGAAAAATCTGCCTGTGGATATAAACACATGGGAAATTTGATTTTAAAATTATTCGACTGGAGAGAAGAGTGAAGGGAAGGAGAATTCTCATTTTCCTACCAAAAGGGGCAGGTCCTCTGATTCAAGAGTCATTTTTATTGACAGCTGTGTACGACACCAGCCTGAATCTACTTCAGTTCTTGAAAAGTGAAAACAGAGATCATTTGCAGAACCAATATCACTGAACCAGTCTCTCCACACCAGCACTAGGGATTTGAGTACATCAGCAGTGGCTCAGCAGTGACAGGAATCCACACAGTTGGATGTTGCCCCTTCTTGACAGCTCACAGCACGTAAGAATCATCAGGGTCATTTCAAACCCAATTACCTAAAACCACAGTTTGTTGATTACCCTTATTTGTACTACAAGGGTGCCTAGGAGTCTCAAACACAGATCTTTCAGTGCTGACTAATGAAGCCTATGGAAAATTCTCTGGAACAGAGAAATAATGCTACAGTAAGTTACATTATGTAAGGGAGAACTTACAACTGGATTTTCAATGACTCTCTAGGTTTTTCATGGTGAAAACATAAATAAGCTTCTACTTAACAGTCACAGTTAGGTTTAGGCAAAAACATCCTCAATATATACAAGCAACCATGCAGTTACTAAGCAGGTTCAGCATGGGCACAAATGCATGCATACTTCCAATTCTGCAGATGAGATCTAACATACATATCTGTGAAGTTGTATTACACTTTCTTTGTATTAAGGCCAAATAACTCCAAGTTAATGATGATTTTTTTGGGTGTGTGTGTGTTTCCCATCCAAAACACTCCTAGCAACTAAATATGCAATACAGAAATTGGGCACGTTTTTTATTATCTTACTTGTGGTCATGAAGACTTGGTTAACCAAAAACTGAGAGAGCAGGCTAGAGCATTTTTAATTAAGTATAAAAGGGTGACTTTCCATCTCAAACAACCAGATTCAAGTTTTTGAGACTGTCTTTGGCCTAATAGTCCACAACATGATGTGCAACTTTTTTTCAATTACAATACACCAACAGCAAAATATAGTAACAGCAAAAACTTCTGCAAATACTCTCCTGAGGGTCCTGCTGTGAGATTATCAATATGCCTCCAGTAGTTTTCTCCATGAATATCCCTTCTTTTAGTTTGCAATCTGTTCTGTCCTTATGCAAAAGAATCTGTCTTTCTAAACTTTTGTGAGAGATGATAAACTAGTGTACTGACCCAGCAGTGCCTCTTCTCATTAGATGTATCTGAAATTTCTGCTCATTGAAGTAACTAACAATTCCCTACATAGCAAAAAAAGGGCATTACTCATTGGCACGCCTCTCTGGTGTACCTTTTGGAGAAGCTGCAAGCACAGCAGTGAAATTTAGCATAATTCATGGCTACATATCTAAAAGCTCTCAGACAGAACAAGAGTCTATCCAGTTCCCACTCTCTACTTTCAGTTCCTAAAAAAAGCTCCTTAGCTTTATCTTGCACTCTGAAAGGCAGCAGATAAAAATCAGCCATTGCCTTATATGTCAAGCAGCAAAGGAAGATGATACTTGGCCGAAAGAGTACAAAATGCTCTTCCCCACCAGAGCATCAATCTGTCCCCAAACACCACTTGTAACAATGATGGGTGTTTGTAGAAAGTAACTGATTACACTGTTTGTTCTGTTGTCAATCAGTGGGGGAGTTAATTACACTTCTCTTGGATGTCATTCCAAAAGAATGGCCTGGCAAACAGGATTGGGTTTAATGACCTGAACTGGCCACTCCGTTCAGTGGATGGTAACACAGTGGAGGTGGATCCTCCCAGTTATGGGTAATTTCTAAAATGAAGACCAGCAGACATTTCAAACATAGAAAGTTTATAGTACCAAGTGGACAAGAAATCAATTAAGAAACATGAAGCAGCTCTAAATGTTTACTAAAATAATATTCTAAACCATGTTTCTTATGGAAAATCAAGGCCTATAGGTAGAGACAGAGCATAAGCTATTATAACTTAAATGGCTAAAGTAATTTAAGGGGCCAATGTTAAAAGTTAAACCTAAGCTTAATTTAAGGGTAAAGGTCTGAGAATAAAGGTCACAGTTCCTTATCTCATAGTCACATATTTCATTTTTTAAATCCTTGTGAAATTTCTGCTGAATACTTTGCACTTCTCTTAGCAGTCATCTCCGAGTGTAAAGGGCCTCATTTCTGGGGTGGGTGTTTTGTTGGTTTTGTTTGTTCATTTTTTGTTTGTTTTTCTCATGTTCTGAGCATCAGCTAGTGCTTTCACACAGATGCTCTGCTGCTTCAAGGTGATCCCTCCATATATCTTCTCTCAATTAGTGCACAGAGCACACAATTAGAAACAAAACCTCCAGCCTTTCTCAGCACTGCTTTAAAGTTAGTTTTCCGCCCAGAGTTTTATGTTATTTACTATGATGTGTTTAGCATTGAATTTATCTCCTGTACAGACACTGAAAGCATCTCCATGAAGAACCTAAATCTCTGCAATGCCACAAGCACCCGAGGCAATGTATTATTGAAGAATTCCAGTAAAGAGTTAAATTAAGATCATGACATGGTGTCTGGATCTTCCAAGAAAGATTATGTATCAGCTAAACAGCAGATATTTTCCTGTTTCTTGGGAGCACATGAACCTGCTAAAACTCTGAAATGGCAACACATTACATAGAAGCCATATTTTTAATGTAGTTGCTCAGGCCTTTGTGGGGTTTTTGTACATACAATAACCTGGTTTCTGATTTTTGTTCTTGTTCTGAGTAGAAAACAACACTTTAAGAGAATACTTAAGAATACCTGTTTAAATCTATGCAGACTTCCTTTCCTGTTTGCATTCCCCTTGTATCCATTCAAGTGTTAATAAGTGTTCTCCATAATTATGAGCTCTTAGTAGCTGCTCTGTATTTCCCAGGTTTCTCTCTTTCCGTCACAACAGATGCGACACTTTGGATAAACAAGCAGGTTGTATGGTGGGCTGGGAACCTGAGGGTGAGCTCCCTGGGAAGCTGGCACAGGAGCAGGGAGCTCTTGCATTTGCCAATCAGGTTTGTTTCCAACATCTCAGGAAGAAACAGGCTGAAAACCCCAAGTGCTCAGCATCCTGGTTACCCTAGATGGTTGGCAAACCTGAAGGTGTGGTCACATATGAATACAACAGTCTCTTCAGTGAGAATATTTAATAAAGACAGAGGCATGGAAGGAAAGGAGAAAAACAGTGGCAGAAAATTCACTGTGGAAAATAGAACCACTGAGGTTTCCACATGGGTGAAATAATCTAGAAATCAGATGAAAGCTTAAGCCTAATGAGGTAATTGAGTGCTTTGGTGTAGCATCTAGGGAGGCCAGATTCTTCGCCTATGAAGAAGATGAAACACTGTGGAATACACATATATATTATCATGTAACATAATTCTATGTTAATGAAAGTGTATAGAATTAATTTATCAAATATAGTGTGTATACAGTATACATGTTATATAATATATATGCATTCCAAATCAGCAATTAAAATAGTATATTAATCTTGCTTTATATGAGTACTTCCCTGCTCTTTATCAAGGAAACATGATGTTGTGTGAACACTGACTCATAAGGAAACTCAGCTACATAAAAGCTGAAGCTAAAAGAAGGAATCTGACAGCTTTCTGTGAGAGTAACAATATTAGTAAGACACAAATAGTCTGCTGCACACAGAATGCTCCAGAAAGCAGTTGCCTTAAATCACTACTGTGATTTTCTTTTGCCAAATATACAAAGCAAAGCATGTGCAAACAGTAATTAATTTGATTAATTTTGTCTCCCTTCCTCTTCTCAACCATCTAAAAAAACATGATGATTTTTGTGAAATTATATATTTATTTTGAAGAGTTTCTGTGCTTATCCTGTTTCTCACTCAAGAACAATATACTGAGACTTAAGTGAAGGTTCGAAGTTCGGTACTAAACAACCTCAACAAAACTCTGACATATTCACAACACAGCAAAATTAAGAGACCAGAATCAATGATGAGAAGCTCAACATTAAGATTTTCAAGAAGGAGATACCCATTCACATTCTGTTTCTTGGCATGCTTTCCAGTGACAATAAGAGGTGATGTTGTTTAATTTCAAGTTTATCTTTGGGATTTCTCTTTTTCCATTGAATTATCAGATTTCTAACAGATATTTGTCAGTTTTGAAAAGAATCCCGTATCCAACAACCTTTGTTTCCTTTCAAATAAGCAAAGAAAGAAACTGACACATGGCTATCATCAGTGGCATCCGAATGAGGTAGCAGAAATACACCTTCATCCCAGCCCAAAGAGACAAGATTTTGGCAAAAGATATTAGTGAAGACAGGGTGAATCCTTGGGTAACAGGGTGGGCTTTATTTGGGTGAATCCTTAGGTAACAGGGTGACAGGGTGGGCTTTATTTGGGTGAATCCTTAGGTAGCAGGGTGACAGGGTGGGCTTTATTTGGGTGAATCCTTAGGTAACAGGGTGACAGGGTGGGCTTTTCAGTACAGGGACAGCCCTCTACGTATAGGATGGGATCGAAGCTTGCTGCAAAAATCTTCTGCTGCAACTCCAAGTGCTGCTGCTGCATCTGTGATGTGCCAGAATACTTTCTCAAAGGACAAGAGAGCTGACCCTGTTTCCTGGCCTGATTCCAGCACAAGCAATTAAATTTCTGCCGTCTCAACAACCCCTGCAGTTCAGGCTGGCACAGTTATTTGCTGCTTCCTGCCCTGAAGTGTCGCAGAGTGTTTATGGCAGCTCCTGAGGAGGTGCCAGAGTCACCTCCGGAATCAGCTGCCCAACAGCAGCGCGTGAAGCCTTGCTCATGTGCAAGACTTTCCAGTTACTGTCTGAAAGCAGCTAAGTCCTTCACTCTTATTGTTCCACTATCATCTCTCAGCAGCTCAAGAAAACCTAGGTCTAGCTCCTTTTTGCTATTGTGGAAGACTAAGCTGTGAAGAGCAACTTAAAATACTTATATTTCCATGGCACAGCAGCAGAGAAGGATAAATGAAAACATCTGTACATATCCACCCATATTAAATTTCCTCCTCTGTGCTTCAAATCACTTCAGAGGGTGTACAGGAGCAATAAGAATAAATGAAAGAAAATGTCTGATTCCATGAGAAATTCCTGTAAAGATAAACCCCATACATTTCAGTATGCTTGCTCTCAAATTACAACTACCCACTAACACACCCCAGACTGATGAACACAGGAAAAATAGTAGGGTTACCACACAGGACTATTTTATATCACATAAACCTAGCAAATAGTTTTGGAAAAAAGCAGTAATACCTGTTTCCACTGGGTTTAGAAGAGGGCTCCTGTGTTTTGAGAATGCCAAGAAATGCAGCATTTTGGAGAAACAAGAGCTTCCATAAGGAGCAGAGTTGGTACTCTAAACCCAGACTTCCAATAGCTGATGTCTGTGTTTGTTCTCCAAATAAGTGGTAGGAAATAACAGTGCTCAGATACCTAAGTATCTTCTCTGAATATGTAATCAGGTACTTAGATTGCATAAATTACAAAATGATACCAAAAATGACTGAAGGTGAATCAAAAGAGGTCTGGTTAAAACTGAGCTGGCAATTCATTCCCTAATGTTAACATTATGTCAGATTAATGTGCAATTTCCTTTGCGTTCAGGAAAATCATATAGGTGGGGACATTCATTACTCTGCAAGGTGAATTACGAAGCTGTCATTAAAATAATTACCAATGGAAGAAGAAGGAGAATCAAGCATTTAATTCAATGTAATTATAAACCCTATTTCCTACTAATGTGGGTAATTTATCTTACTACTATTAAAGGAAGTAGAGTAAAACATGAGCCTGTATTGATACGCTGTTAAACAACCATCACATATCAGTGAAAAAGAGACCCTACACACAGCAGAGTATTCAGGCAGAAAGATGTGGTTATTCCATCTGGTCTGCAGATAGTCTCTGAAGACTACCCACAAAGAAGAGTAATTGAAAAAAAGATTCAAGTCATAAATACCTTAGTTCATCCTGTGAAATAGCTGCAACTGGAACTAACAGGATTTTCTAATATCTTCCCTATTTCATCATGTTTCTTTTCCCAGTTTTCCAAACAGTGTCCGTGGCATTGCACATTGTCTCTACAGGTTGCCACTTCTTATTTACATTTATTTAGGTAAAGCACAAATGTACTCTATTTTTAATAAGTGTGAGAAAGAGGTGGAAGAAAAGCCTCTGAAAAAGATGTCAAGTCCACATATTAAACGTAATAATAATAAAGAATTCATAGCAGAATATTTGGTAGTTGGGCATCCTTCAGCACTAGGAAATAGGTTTCCCTATAAAACAGAAGAGAAAACCAAATAGATCAGAAAGACACAAAAGAACTACATTAATCAGTTAATAATTCTGATTTTACACTGCTCAGAAAAAGAAAAATATCTCTCAGGTTCAAACAGAGTTTACAGGGTACAAGCTTTCTTTATTGGTGATGTGTGCACAGGGACTGACGTTTGCAATAAAGGTCCCAGAGCACTTGGTATCATAAAGAGCTACAGAGAATACTGTACTGCTGTACAGTACAGTATTTATTGGATGCCTCTGACAAGTCTCCAGTGCAAATATTTTGGTTTCAGTGACTACATTTTTAAGGAAAATAGTGAGAAGTTTCAGGTCTTATTACAGTAGCTGAAATAAAGCATCTCTTCTTAAAATGCAGTGCCTTCTACAAGTAACTGATTATTGTCATCCTTCCTGTTTGTGTGTTCAGTGCTTTATTATTGTGAGCTACATAATCTGAAACCACTTGTGTAAGGCTATGGACTGCAGGTGGCACCATTATGTCATTATGAAATGAAACAACATTATTCCTGAGACAGGTAGGCAGAACACAGAAGTCTAACCTAATTAGTGACTTTATGAATATAAAGTGTGTCATCTAATACTAGTCTTACATATATAGGAAAAGCAATTCTCTCTAAGGTAAAGATTAGGAGGTATCATCTGATGCAAACTGTCAACATTAGCTGAAGTAAATGGAGCTGTATAATTTACACCAGCCATGAATGTCCCATTGACCTTCACTTGCCTTTGGATGGGGCCCTCAGGAGGAACACCTGAGGAGAAAACCCCAAACTGCAAACATAATCGTGTGAGAATTCTGTCTTTAAAGCAGCTGGTCAGGAGTAAAGCAGATGCCACAGTGCAGTTAATTCTGCTGTGCACTGGATGAAATGAAGAGCAGATATAATGATGAAACCATCAATTTGTGATATTTTCAGGAATGTTACTGACGTGAAAATGTTGCTGATGAAATTGTGTAAATTCTATACTGATGTTTTACAAAAGGAGTACCATCTGGTACACAGATCCCATCCTCCTAAAAGCTGACTCTAGCCTATGAACAGATAACAAGAAGTTTCTGGTGGATCTGGCAGGAAGCTGGAGACTGGCTTCACAGAGCTGCTTGGAAAGAGAAGGAACTCGTAGCACCACTTACCTGATTTTGTCCTCTAACATATATGAAAAATACATTACACCCGTGGCTAAAGTGAAATCACCAAACATAGCACTCTAACTTTTGAAGCTCTGCAGTCAGCACAGACTTTTCTCTGCCTTTCACATGCAGAGAAATATTTCCAATTTGTGATGACTCTGCTGTGTACAAAGACACTGATTGCCAGGAGACTTCTGCTGAGCACGCAAAACAGGTACCCCTTGTAGGCAAGGAGATCAGCATGCAAGGTGTACAGCCCACAAAAACATTCATTTCCACTAGGTGTGCACCAGCAGGTCAGCAATTCCAGTCATTGTCTTTCTGCAGTACCATGGGGAAGAGTTTTTAAGACAGTAATAGCTGTCAATCTCCCTGTAAGCTAGCCCCCACCTACCAGTTTGATCAATTATTCCAAAGTCACATAAACTATCCCTGGTAGACCACCTGTGGATGCAGAAAAAATATTTTTGCCTAGCAGTCAGTCAGTTAACAGTCAAGATGCTGAGGCTGAGTAGTTGGTGGGGATTCACAAGTGGAAAGATGAAATCAAGTGTACAATCTCTCAGGAAATACAAAGAGAAATAGGTAAATAACCTTTAATATGAATAGGCCTGGGAGTACTCAAGGCTCAGAGAAATCTATATTCCAGAAAATCTAACATCATACAGACAGAATTTTCTTCAATATCTGTCATACACTTTGCTTTCTGACTGCTCACAGAGTAGTGTTATGCTTAATTCCAATGGTGTATAAAGAACTGGCATGGTCCTTAATGGAGATTCAAATTACTGAAAACAGATCTCGGACTTGAGAGTGGATTTGCTCATTTTTGAAGTCATCATTTCATTTTAGTATTGCACCACGCAAGTGCAAGCTTGCACTCGGTGACATTTAAAGAGAGATGGCAACTTGTTACACATCATTCAATTCTCATCATCATACTGCTGCATTTGGTTGGGAAATACATGTACAAATGCCTCCTATGGATGTACCTAAGCACAAAATCCATTGTTTGGAACTCCTAGAAGAAATTTGGGCCAGGAATTAACTTCTGTGGATTTGTTTCACTCATTTGTTAAAACAAAGTAACAATCAGGCTGGCTAAGTACTTTTTCCAGATAAGTTAATGAAGAGGGCTCCAAGCAGGACCTGTTGCTCCTCTTAAAGGGATTAATTTTTATTAAGACTTGTTAGCTCCTTAGGGTATAATTCTAATTCCTGTCCCTAGACAACAGCCTAGATATCCTGCATATAACTAATATCCTGCCTGCTACACCTGTCCTAGTAAATAAGAAACCCTTTTCTAATGAGAATATGGGAAAAATGTTTTCCTCTTCTTAGCAGTTTTCCAGATTTCAGAAGACTCCCTCCTTCTGTATAAGGATAAACCCAAGACTGTACATATTTCTTTTAGGGATGGAGGGAAGGAATAGAAGATAGTGTTTCTGGCCTATTGGTAAGAGCCTTTTTGATTTTGACTTCTTGCTCCATAATTTTCCCTGCTTTTTTAGGCATGGGCTTTATACACTCATATGGAAACTATTCCAGGCTTCTGCTCTGTGCTTCTCTCTTGTTCTTCTCTGTTGAAGCTGCTTTGCTTTGCATAAATCTTTAAATATTTATTAAGGCAAGGTTTTGAACCTGAGTTTCCCACATCAAAGAGAAGCATTTAAATATCATATGAAGGCATCAGCCTTTCTCTTGTTCACTCCCCCCATTTTAATTATACAATGTGGATCTGCTTCAACAGAAAAGACTGGAAAAGTCAGCTTGCAATTAGTAAATAAGTGTTAACTTGTATTCAAATGGCTTCTCCACATCTCAGCCAGCTGTTATGGGCTGGGGCCTCTTGCAGTGCTAATTACTTCCTCTCTTTCTTTCTCTCTGTTATTTCAACCAAAATTTCCCATCCTGCTTAAAATATTTCTCAAGGAATGTTTTTGTCAAAGTAGGTGCTTTTTCACAAATTTTCAGATGCAATTGAATCAATCTCTTCTGGTATAATTCTCTTCATCTGAGGAAAACATCTATTGATGCTTAGCAGCCATCACGAGTGTCAGGCACAAGTGGCAATGAGCCCTGGTTCTACCACTGATGAAATCTCAGTCAAGCTATTTCTGTACACATCATCACTCTTCCCATTCACTGGCACTAGGAAAAATATGGACTTAAGGAGCAGAACTTCTTGGCTATGTCACCTGAGTGATGGTGTCCCTGCATTAAACCAGAAGTGTGCTGCAACTTGTCCCAAGTACTGTAGTATTTTTAAACTTGACCTCCTGGAGTTCTGTGACTATATGTCAACTGACTTATAAAAATGAGTCTTTGTATGTATGAAATAGTTTCAAAACCTGATCACAAGGTAAGCAATAGTATTTAAAAATGATATGCATTTGTTTTAGTTCTGTAACCTGCTGAGATCTGATTCATTATTTTGGACAATGGTGTTTTGCAGATCTGAGACAATGGCAGGGTCTAGGCTTTGCTTTCTCTAGTTCTCTCCAGGGTGGTTGTATTGATACTAAACAGCTCCAAATTCATATGTATATAAAATAATTCATTGTAGGCTGTTTCAAAATCTTTCAAAGAAATGCTCTAAATAAATTCTTAATATTAAACCTATTAAGTAAAAGCGTTACAGAAAGATTTGCTAGTTCTGCATATTGAAACTGTGAAATAAAGAAATACATTTAATTAATGCACAAGGAAGCAGGAAAGAAGAGGAATAGCTTCTTTCAGTGGTTATAACTATAATCTCCCCTTCACCTACACAAAAATGGTTATTTATTACCACAACATACTAGGAAGAGTTAGAAAATCAAATGCAGTTACCATAACTCTCTTTTAGTGATGTGCTCTTCACTGTGTTAGAAGACCCTGCTTTTCAGAAGAACTGAAAAATACCACAGGGATTTATCAATATGACAATTAACTGGGCCTTACATGATCTCTGCTTCTGTTTTGTAAAATTTAACGAGTCAGTCAATTTAAAAGACAGTTGAGTTCAGAGGGGGCTTGGATGTTTATCTAGACAAAATAATGAAGTTGAGATACAGAGATAACTTCACAAAACAAAAATTTTCATTGGAGACTTGTGATATTGATTCTTCCAGTTAAGGCACTTCAAGAGATTTTTCAGAACAAAGTACTGAAAATGAACCCCTTTGAAAAATTGAATCTTCCTAAACTGCCTCAGGTTAGGTGCATAAAAGTAATTGGTACTTTAAAAAAATCCTAGCCAAAAATCTCCAGGGAATTTCAGTTAAAAGCACTTGATTCAGACTTAATGTCACATGGTTTAGGTTTACTTGCAGCTTAGGGACAGGGCTTGAAGATAAAAAACTTCTTTCATATTCATTCTGTAGTTCTACATATTCATCTAAGAGAAATACTATTAAAAAAGGTCTTTTGAATTCAAAATACTAAGGTCCCTTCCAGGCTAAATTACTCCACAGTTTTGTATGCATTAATGGAAATCTAGATCCAAAACAGTAACAGAAGATGACATAATTACTCTCATTTTTCCAGGGAGGACTCCTAAGACTTTGGGAAGTCTGTAATCCAAAGACTCCATACAAACCCAGGCCTAAAGAACACCTGCAATTTTATCCCAGCTCAGAAAGCCTCTCCATGGTTTAAGTCACTACACTGGTGTGCTTTATTCATGCTATTAATACAGTAAATAAAATATCTAAGGAATTCTGAAGGGTATTTGGAAGTAAATGCAGTGTTAATAAAATCTGGAGGAAAAAATACACTTTAGAAGTGCCAGTATCATGTTGGGTAACCATTATGTCAGAAATGAAACAGAAATGGATAGAAAAAGGTTAAGGTACCATTCCTGAATATTACAATATATTTTCCTTTTTGGATGTGTGGTTGTCCTTATTCAGTTATAGGTGGAAATAAAACAGTAAATGAGTGACACTCAGACACATATTTGCTTTAAAGTAGGTTTGATATGTAATTCAAAGTAATGTAGGAATAAGGTTAGATATAGTTATTAAAATCAAGTACTTCTTGACAGATTGGGCTTCACTTGTCTTTCATTAACAGAGAAATGACAGCCATTGTCAACAGCTGAGAAATTAATGAAACAATTAACCCCTTTTTGGAAATCACTATGAAGCAATGGAAACTCCAAAGGAAAAGGAGATTCACATGATCTCTCAAAAAGAAAATCAACTTGAAAAAGGAAGTCTCGCTGAAAAGTCTCTGTTTCTGTCTCTGTGAGTTAAGTATGGAGAGCAGAGGAACAGGTGGGCTAAAAAACACTACAAAATCAAAAATAAAGCTGTGAACTAATTTTGGTTTAGCAAAAAGCAACTCAAAAGTATGAGCAAAGAAACTGCCTGGTGTTTGAATGCTGTGTTCAGAGTGAGAGGACTTTGCATATTTTCTGCTTTAAAAAACCCCAAACCAAGGCTTAACCAGAAACACTCCTGAGTTCTGGAACAAATATCCATCTCTAAGATGCTTAAGATTAGCATGGTCAATGAGAACAACTTTTCATTAATTGCAACGCACTGGACATGGGTCATAAGCTAGAAAGAAAGGTTATGAAAGAAAGATAGTGACCATTTTAATTAAAAACATGGTTTTTAATTGGGGCAGTGAGGAAGGAGAGAAAATAAGTTGATATTTTGTTGTTTTGGGTTTTTTTTCCAGCAACTATTACGTCTTTTTTATAGACAAAATCACTGAAGTCTGCAACAGGAAAAGGCACTAAGGAGTTAATATTAGCATGGCAATATCACATGAAAAATTGATTTTCAAGGAGGGGAAGTTTTAGGAAGCTTGTTTAGCCTTTGGAAAATCAAAGTGTGAAAGAGTATAAAAGAAGTAATCTATTAAGTAATTTTTATAAACTCCAAGCACAATTAATTTAAATATACTCGTATATTCATGTTCATTGATTAAAATCATTCATGCTTCAATATGGTTATATTTCTCCATTGCAAGAAAAGAAGGTAAATGAAACATGCAGTTGCTCCTTGTAGTGCTGTAACATTCATTTTAGTAACACTCTCCTCTAGATGAAAACAGTATTTCATCACAAAGCCAGTGACCGTGTAACATCTCGAGTAATATTCCAAATTTACAAGGTAATTTAAGATTCCCAGAATATAATCAAGATACATCATTTACAAACTATACCAGGTAGAAAATTAAAATGACTAATCAATGGCCCCTTTTTGTATATGATGCCTGAGAGGTGCAGATCTTACTCACATGAAATGTATTCCTCCAAAATACGGTTTTCAGCAAACCAAAAGGGGGCTTGGATCAAGCACCCCAACAGCAAAGATTCCTGCCTTTTCCCCAGGAATATCACCCTGAGCCCACCACCATCCAGTCTCTGGGAAATGCTATCTTTAATGAAGGTTGAAAAATGAATTTCAGCAAATTGCTCTGTTTGATCCAAAATGATTTTTAAAAAAATATAAAAATAACAATAATAACAATAATAATAATAACAATAATAACAATAATAACAACAATAACAACAATAACAATATTTTTTTAAAAAAAGTAATGGGCTTTAATTCTAGTTTTAAATTTAAAGAAATAGAAGAAAATTTACCTATTAAATGCCGTCAGGAGCAGCAAAAAAAATGGACATTTCGTTTTGGGGGCAGCTCTTTTGATTAATAGCCTGGTAAAACTGTGATAGATTCAAATTGTTCTTTGTGAACCAAGCATCATGTTTTGGAGAAAAAAAGTTGAGATGAAAATCCTGACCAACTTTAGCCCTTTGTATTTATGCTTGTTTTGCAAGAGGTATCTTCAGCATTAAGACAGTAAGAGCAGAGGGTGAAAAAGGGATCTGAAAAAAGGATGGGTGAAAAATCTGTCATTATTATGTTGGCATAAACAGACTATTCACTAAATGCTCTGGTGGGATTGCTGTTGTAGGACTCTCACTGCAAACTTGCACAGATGCTTCTCTTTCTTCATGAAAGCAAGTGGAAGCACATACATCTAAAAGTCACAGAGGGATCCCTGGCATCACTGGATTTTGTGGAAACTTCCCTAAAAGATGCAATTTGAAAAATTATCAGCAGTTCTGATTGTTTCTGACAAGTAAAGCATGTGCAATAATTAGATATTGTAGCAATGGATATCCCAAGAGCAGCATAAATTGATGGACAGATAAATAAGGAAGGTGAAGGAAGGAGGTCTTTTCTGACAACAGTTTATGGAACAGTGCTTACAAAAAGTGCATCTTTTCATTTTTCTTAGTCCTGGCAAACAAAAACGGGGAAGATTCCAGTCCTAAAAATATGGCTACATTTTGCAGAATTCACTGGAACCTGTAGTGTTTGGGGTTGTAAAGGATCCCTGTATCTGCAGTTGGGGGACATATATGCTACATCCAAAATACCAGAAGCAGAACTGACTCCGGTACCAGCCTTTGCTAATGCTGTACTCTTTGAAACAGAAATATTAAAAACTTAAGTTTACAAATTTTGTACAAACAAACAAACAAACAAAAAAAACCCCTAACCAAACAAAAAGAAACCACAGGCAAAGCTCTGCATGCCTTTTAAGAGGAAAGAGTGCTTAAAAGTAATATCCTGTAGAGAAAACACTCACACAAAATCCTCAGCTTTTTGCCTGGGAAGGAATGCTAGTCTATAGAAGACTGAGAAATGAGTATCCTTCTTTGGCTTATTTCTTTTCCCCAAACTTTGCTTTTATCTCCTAAGCTCCTCTGAATATCCAACCTGCAACTAATCTTGATCTTAAATTTGGTGGCAAGTCTGTCCCTGGGCACAGGGCAATGACAGTTACAAAGTGGTGATCAGAATGATGCCTTGCCTTCTGTAGGATTGAAGGAAATTAACAGCCAAAGGAATCAGCACAAAAAGGCTGCATAGAAGATAGATCAGGCTCTTATTTCTGTATCATTAAAGATCGAAGGAAAGAACTCAAATGTCAACAACTTTACAAGTACATGCTTAATGCCCTGAAAAGCCAGGAAAATGGGAGCAAGCCAGACTAGGAGAGCATGCAGTGCACATTATATTACCAGGATCCTGTGTTTTACTTTTCCAGGTCACCTTAAAGCTATGTAGTGTACAGGATTTAAAGCTCTTAAGGAGATTAAGGGTTCAGGAGCTGTGAACAAACAAATTTAGGCCACTAAAATCACAATTCCACATTTTAAAATGTGCATGAGATGATTATGAGTATGAGTTAGTGATTTTTAATTATTTTGTGCAAGTTTTGCATATTCATAAGTCTGCTAGGAGAAGCACAACACTGCATTCTGATGAGGAATGCCATTATCTCACACTCTTAGCACAGCCTCAGTGTATCAGGAGATGAGGTTTCAGGGGCAGGACACGACACTGCAGCAGACTCACAGTTTGAAATGTCCACTGTGACACTGGAGACTGATCCTTCCCACAGCCTCAGTTCCAACCACATGTGGCACCTTCTGCCACCCAGCTCTTGCACACCTGCTCTGCCTCACCTTTGCCCTCTGCAGGGCTGGGGAGCTTTAATCTGAATGAATTCCTCATACCCAGAATGGCATGGGGAATGGCTGAAGCCAAGTCATGCTTCTGTTTCCCCACCTCAGTCAGTTTCTGACAAGCTTCAGAGCTGCAGCAAGTAAGGCTCCCAGAGTGGGGCAAGGAATGGAGGAGGTATGAACTGTATCACAGGGATCCCACACTCAGGAGGAACCTGGAAGGCATATAGGCTTTGTTATCATGCCCAAGACAACCACAAGGTGAAGTCCCCCATGGCCAGATCCTGACTCTTCCCAGACAGCTAAAACTGATGAGGAGCAATCACCTAGGGAGGAAGGACACACCTTTCCCCACAAAAGACCTTCCTGACATATCTCTGTCAGATAATCTGGTTGTGTCCTTTCACCTTTTTTTCTCAGTGGCAGTATCACAAAACATTTGGGTGGTAACTTTCAGTACTGCTTGGATCAACATAACTCATTTTTTAATAATATTTATCATCAATCTAAAGCAAGCAACCCCTCCCAGTTCCATTTTATTAATGAATAATACTTGTGATATTATGAAGAAAATACTCTAGAAATCTGAAAATTGGCAATTTTTTACTCTCATATTTTATACTGGTCAAAAACTGAGGACTCATTTTTGGCACGATTCCAATAACACATTTTTTCCAATATTTTGAAGTGCAAGGGTCTGAAACACTGTTGTCTAAGAGAACAATTGTGTCTCCCTAAGATGAGTAGCCTACTTCTCAATTAGCCTGTAAAAATAAACCTGCCTTCCCAGACATCTAGTCACCAGACTCTCAGATGTTTTGCTTGCAACTAGAAATGGATTCATTAAATAAACAGAAGTAGCTGATATCAAACAGGGATTCTGTTGAAGGGCAGTATTTTTATGAAAAATGTATAAGCTGATATGTACAAGAAAGGAAGGCAGCAGAGCACTGTGCATGTGTAACCAGGGTCAGTATTTCAATCAGGATGGATATTTGAAGGCATACACAGAATTCCCTATGCTCTACTGCTGCTGCCACAGAACATTAAAGGACTGGACTGGCTTATCTGGCTTGTCTATGTGTTTATACACAGCAGACTAGACACACTTCAGCTCTAAATAATCCATTTACCTTTTTATAAATTTTTACTGGAGTAGAAAAAAAGCTTTGTGGCATGACCTACCAGCAGTATGCACACCACCTTGTTATGAATATGCACAGGTTCTCAAATAATGAGGCCCTAAATATTTAGAGATGTTTCACGTGAAAGTCAATGGAAAATGAAGCTTAAATTTCATTTTGAAAGCTCCAAACGTTCATCATAAGAAAATAATAAAAGTATATGGTACCAGTATCATCAGTATTGTCTTTCTGTCAGATTTTAGTGAACATCTAGAAAAAGGGATATTCCTCTTTACCTCACCACATTTTCACAGTTACTGGCAGTGAACAACCTTGCTTTCTCATGAAGCTAGAGTGAGCATCTAAGAGATACTGTTAAAAGCCAGTCAGAATGCAATAATCATTCATGAATTTGTCTACTCAGAGTTTTAGCATACTGACTGATTTTGGCCTCCCAACATCCTCTGACAACATATCCCTATCCCATCACTGAACTGCGTAGTATACAAAAGAGAACTTCCTTTGTGCCTGATCATAGTGATTTTCAAGTTCATGTGCCCTGAGGACAAATAATCAAAACACCCCCTCATCATTTCCCCCAAGTCATTCATGAATTCAGAACTACCTCTTCATTTTTTTCCTACCATGAAAAGAAGCCGCTATCGACAAATCCTTGAATTTTTCAGAAATAAAACAAATGAGACTCAATAGGAACTCTAGGCTAGTAATGTAATGGTCAACACTGGAAGAGGTGATTAGTAGATCTAAACAGGCCTTAGACATTTGAAGTGCTGATGCTGTTGCTGTTCCTATATTGTAACTTCAGACCAAGGCAATTTGGAGTGTATGAGGCAGGCCAGCCATAGCCTTTTTTATCATCTCTTCTAAAAGCAAACTGGAAGACTCGACAGTCTGTACTGGTACTACTGAGAAATGATTTCTAACGTTACTCACCTTCTCTCCCACTCAAGGATGTACAGGCAATTCATGTGCTTTTCCACAGAGGAAGGATTAGTGTACTTGTGAAAGGAAACACTATCACTTTGCTAACCTCAGGCAAAGCAGATACAGTGGCTGTCATGCTCAGGACATGAAACATCTCTGAGGTCACAGAGAAATCTTATGCTCAGAACAGCTTGAACATCCTTTGAAGTGTTCTGTGGCAGCAATGATCTGAATCCACCGAGCTTTGAACAATTCTGTTGAGCACAACTTGAACAGCATGGTGGAACACAGACAGGGGAAAGGATTGCTGCACCTCAGCTGGCTGGTCAGAGAGGGGCCCTGAAGAGCACAAGAGCTGGGGGCTTACACACCAGCAGCTCAGCAGATGAGGGGCCAAGAGGACACCGTCCTTCCAGGCTTCACACACCAGTGGCATTGCTCTTGGTGAGCAGGCCATTAAAATAACTCCACTGTCCCTAGTGAACAAGCAGCTCTTGAGTTCTCTTTGTCTGACGGGTACTGGGATGAAGGTGTCACAAAGAAGCTTTTTCCTGAAATTAACTCCTGCTCAAAGCTCTGAGCTAGTGACAGCACCACTGGGGCAAAACTTCCCTGGCATGCTTTAGCAGCTGTAACACACTAGCCGATCAACAGCTGTCCAGACATCCACAGACATCTCTGATCCCAAGAGCCTTGGTTCCTTCTAGTATTACCACAGGGAGGGTGATTTTTTTTTAATGGAGTCCTGTACAGCCCTTCCATTGACCAATTTTAAAATTATTGAGAGAACTGTCATACATGACAACCATGCTCAATTTAGGGTGACTAATTTACATTTGGAAAGGCAGATAAGGCATTTTTATTGCAAAACATAACTCATTATGTGAATATACATTACACACAGGTACTCAGACACTACAAAATGTGTACAGTATCTGGCTGGGGGAAGGCATGTTTTTAGTAAACTAAAAATGCAGATCTAAATTTTAACAGAATGCCTGTTAGGTGAAATCCCTGTGTACAAAAGGGCTAAATACATATTTTTAGTGTGAGACAAAGTTCACACTTTTCAAGTAACCCTGTGTTATAAGACATCTTCTAAAATATTTGTGTTTAGACACACTTAATACCTATTTCTGCCCTAGTAATGCCTTGAATATCACTAACATTAATTTACAATTAGGCCCCTGAATATTACTAATATTATAGATATTATAATATAATATATATATATTAGTATATATTATAATATAGACTAATATTATAGATATTACTTCTAATTTTTTTTTAACCCAAATATATTACTTTGCCTGAAACTTGATTCTGCTATGTTCTCTGAGAATACTACAATTTAAAATACACATATTTTATTATCTGCACCATGTAACCATTTTTTGTGTGGCATTATGTTAGTGCATAAACTATCAAATACAATTCAGGAGTAGAATTTTAAGGCAAGCTTTCTGCCTAAAGTACATAGTTCATAGCAAAGACTGTATTTACTACAAGATTTAACAACAAGGAAAGAATTTCCATGAGTGTCTAATTTTGAAATTACACAGTAAAAAATACATCTGGAAAGAAACCAAAAGCCTTTGTAAGTTGATTATATGTTAGCCAATGCAAGGCTTTGCTACTTTATGAGAAACTGAAATGAGATTGTCTAGAAATTGCCTTACCTATTCTTTCCAATCTCATTGAAAAGAAATTAAAAAAAGAATATGAAAAACTGGTTACACTTCAATTTTTAATATCATTGGATGCTGTAAGTCCCATAGTAAAATGTCCTGTAGACACAAAGGCAGGAAAATGCTGGATTTTCTTTAAGATATGCAACACTTAAAATTTTCTCACTACAGCATTCAGCTGCTTTACAAGGTTACACTAAGCCTAAGCCTGATCTTGTTTAGTGAAAGCAGAGCTTTACAAAATTCTGGGATCTGTAAGCATGTTCAGTGTACTATCAATAGAGAGATATGAGAATTGGGAAGAATGTAGAGGTCATTAAATTAATTGCCATCCTATATGCCTACCCTCCAGCATGGAATTGATCCTCATTACCAAGGCTGTGCTTTGTTTCATTTTAAATGGTCCCAGGGATGGGATTTAGTACTTTATCAGCTATTCCCCTGTGAAGGAACCAGACCTCTGATTTGGATTACAGTCAGCAGCACTTCCATGAGCCTCTGCTTCATTTCAGGGGATTAAAACTCAGTTTCAAAGACAATGAGAAAGAGCCCTTCAAAACATTTCTCATACTGATGACTTGCATAGCAAAGTTGTGGAAGCCTGCATTTATTTGCCCTGGGATGGAACCATGGAGGCAGTCAGCAATTAGAAGGAGGCTCACAAGAAATGCAATGTACAAATTATTTGGAGGCTCTCTTATTTGCAAAAGAGCAACCGAGAAAACAATCCTCAGATCCCCTAATCCAGACAAACATACTGACACACAACATTTTTGTTTGTTTGTTGTCCTCTCTGCCCTTGTTTCAGACTATGAATGCTGCCTGCAATGTCACGGGGAAATTTAATTTCTACACAAAAGGTCATGGAACTGGGAGTTCTGGTAAAAAACAGGAAATAAAAATCTCCTGTTACAGGGTGAACTCTGAAATTTGGTCTATCAGAGTCATCCAATGGTTGTTAGAAAGACTTCTGTCTCTTGCTACTCTGTCCATTTTATTTAAATGTACCAGCTCTTCAGCCTTTTACCACCTTCTTCCACCTTTCTCAGCAGCTCAGGTCCTTGGAGATGTGAAAATCAGCTCTTTTCTTTTTAACCACCATGTATCAGATGATCTCTCCTTGTGCAATTCACTTGGACCCTTAATTATTGGGACAACACCTGTTATTTAGAGAGCTCCTTCATCTTCAAAGCACTCCACCAACATCAATTAACCCAAATCTAGATTAATTAATCTGACAGTTAGTTTGCTATATATCCAGCAATTCCCATAATGGAGAAGTCATTGGAATTAAAGTCATTGGCCAATAAAGTCATTGGAATGCATTCACTTGACTCCAACAAATATGGGATCAAGCTCATTTCTTGAGTCTATTTCTCTCTCAATCTTAACTGCAATACGGTATTTTCTTCCCCAGCATCTTCAGCTGCTTTATCAAGAATACAACCAAGGGAAGGCAAGAGAAAAAAAAGGGAATCTGTAAGATGAGATCACACACTCATGGAATTAATCAGGTTTGTTTTAAGGGTGATCTTAAATCTTACACTCCACCTGCACAGAGTTTATGAAGATTGATTGGGTCAGTCCTTGACATGCTCAGACAAATCAGGGTTCCAAACACACTGCTGCAATTAGTGAACTCAGGAGACACTCGTATCATAAGGCAATCACTAATTATAGGTTAATCCAAACAGTCAACAGGGTGAGTGGTTGCAGCAAATTCCCCATAGTCACTTATACAGACCTTATGAAACAGGCATCTTAAGTTTTTAATAATCATTGCAGTGCCTGTGGTAGCCCTTCACTCTCCCACATAGAGAGAGCAAGGGGAATATGAAAGAGAAAGGAAAAGAAACATTTACTTGAAATGAAGGTTTGATGGTATTTATGCAAGCAGGTCTCAGAAACTGCCTTTCATGGTGTGTTGTTTACTTTAATTTTATAATAATCCTCAAAATAATGCATTATTCTCTCTGAAGACTGTATTAAAACTCCTACGCTCAGGAAGCACTATGCACTTGAACAAATATTTCTCTTAGCTTATTAAATATACACCTCACCCTAATGTTTAAGCCTATTTTTTCTTTCTTTTCACCACCAAGAAGGAACTTTTTATTATCTAAAATTATCAGCTGCACAGTTATCTCTATAAGAACTTTGCTGAAAATTCACAACACGATAACATCCTTGAAGTGGCTAATAAATAAATATTATTCAGACTATAAAGAAAGGTCTGCACTCTCCAAGAGGGAGGCAATTATTCTACAGATTCCAGGAAAATGCTCTGACCTAATGAAAAGGAAACAACTTACTGAAAAAGAAATTTGAAAGCATCTTTTGATTCATATTAAAGGCATGTAAAGGTTGAGTCCCCCTTTCTTATTTTTGCACATTTTCTACCAGAAGGACTCCATATGCAAATACCTCTTCAACAGCAGCAGAGTAAGCAAGCAGAGAATGATTGGCTCCACTGGCATTAATGTGGTGAGTAAATTGAAGGGAAAATGCAGAACTGCTTAGTTAATCAAGTATGACTGAAATCACCCAATCAAGTAAATAACCAGCAAGTCTAGCCCGTGCTGTAATTGGTTCTTGGTGCCAGTCTCTTTCTACATGGAATTAAAAGCCCAAAGAAAACAGCATCAATAAATGAGCCTTCTCTTATGGAACGGTATAAAATCCTTCAGTTCATGCCTTTCTAATCATCATTTGACACTGCTTGAATTGCCTTTTAAGCCACATGCTTTTTAAAATCCTGCAGAAATTACTGCTGTTGACCACAAACTGTATCTTTCCATACTAGTGCTTCAAACACTCTGACAGCTAAACTGTGAAAGAATAAAAGCACTAATGGATTTGTCTGAATATATTATTCCTTGTATTTTAAGCTTTACTTGGTCTTCTTCACAGGTTTGGCTCAGTTACGTTCACCAGTGGCTTTCAGAGATACTGAGGGTTTATTGAAGGATTAGAGTTTATAATAAACCTGTATAAGCAGAGCTGTAGCCAAGTATTAAAGATCACTGGAAACTTATTGATCTAGAGAACACAGCAGCAATAACTCAGAGAATATCAAAATAACCACTGTTATTTGCTTTTCCTTAACTCAGAATGGAGCAGACAATACATTTACAGATCTATAAGAAGTAATTTCTTCCCCTAATGATCCATCATTTTGCATGGAAGAGTCAACACTTTTAAGAAATCAGAAGGAAATAGAAGGTTACAACTGTTTGAAGAAGACCCAGCATTCCACCCCACAAAATGCCATAGCAGACACTGGGGAAGAGATTATTATTTTAATAACTAATTTTCATGTAATGATTTTAATTAATAAAACTAAAATAAAGTTATTATCTATTTACATCCAGAATAATGTCAAGATCTTTATTGTAAGCAGTGGAGCTTCTTCTATTAATACTGAAACAAGGTTCACGTTATCTAATAGTATCAACAAGGCAGAATAGGCACTGCATAGATAACTAATTTAAGCAAAGTGCAGATCTCCCAAGAATACCTTGTTAACAATGACCTACCAAAAAAAAAAGTAAAATATTCATGGACTGTGAAAATTCACACTGGAGAGGAGCCTACTTATCAAGGTCTTAGTATGGAAATAAACTGAAAGTCACCTGAGCTTTTAAGTCCTGAGTGCACCTTACTAGGACTAAGAGCATCATAGGTACACTGGGGCTTACAAGCATATGGAAATAGACTCCTCAGTAGAAAACCAAACATAATTCATGTGCTGAGACACATCTCCAACAGATTAAATGGACACAGCCAAGGGAGTCAAGTGGACATAAAAGAAAACAGAGAAGAATGGCAGAACCGGGTTTTAACCTCATGAGAAGTGCACAGCAAGAGGCAAGCTTCCAGAGGTTACTGAAAGAAAACAACAGTTCTGTCTGAGGGCTTCAGGCTGCACACAGAGAGAGGCCTTATAACCTGGTGTATGGGGCAGCCCTGGTAACCACAGCTGTGTGTCCCATTCACAACTGCACGTGCACCAATTTCATCAGGATCACCCCCTGTAATCCGGGTTACACACGGATGAAACAATAAACAAACTCCCAAGAATGGAAATGATGCCTTAGCTTTTAACTTTTATGTTTTTCAAATCCTGTACTGCTTAGTGTGTGACTCTGAAGTTTCTTGTAGCCTGTTAACTTCTGCCCTCCCATGCTGGGCAGACACAACAAAGCCTCTCCGGGGCCGCTCTTCAAGGACACCCAGACTGTCCCAGGCCCAAAAAGTGTAAACCAAAAGCCTCTAAGGGAGGGCAAGCTGTGGGGAATTACATCATTAAACTGAAGCTTTAATGGAGAATTAACCCTGATATGCAAATGAACCAAACCTATAAAGGTGTAAAGAACTCATGACCTGTTGTCCATCTTGGGGTACATTTTGGCAGCAGCCTCTGGCTCCCCAGGGGTACCTTTAAAGGCCTTTCACATAAATACCCACCTTTATTCCCTTACTCCTGTCTGGTCTCTGTTTCTAGGAGGCCTCTTAAGGCATCAATATAGTTACAACATACAGATTTTTGAAAGGTAGAAAAACACCTAATGGACATGCTTCTTCTGAAAATTTCCCCAATGTAGGTGGAAGATGGAAAGGGCTTTCTATACAGATATGACATGTGCTTCCCCCTCTCCTAGCAGCTTATCAGTTTACCTCAGCAATATTTTTACTCCAGCTTTTTTTGCCTCCTTTCCTACTTTTCCTTGTGAACAGAACTTCTTCTGGGAGGCTTCTCCATACAACCTCAGCAGAAGACAGAATTATTCTGTCATGTGCCCTGTTCGTCCTTTGCCCAACAAGCACCTTGTTAGGTGTTTAGTTCCCAAGTATACAGCACCTAATACCAAAAAAAAAAGAGATAATTATTCTGTGTACATTACCAGGACTGCTCTAGAAAAACAGGAACCCTGCAAGTATTAGAGGGTGGGCAGTAGATGATCCCTAGCAGAAAACACCCACACAATCTTGTATTTCAGATAAACCTTTGACAGCAACATAACTCACATGCTGAAACCAGATTTGAAAGCCAAAGTTTCACAACTTACAGGACCTTCAGCACAACAGACTGTGATAAAACCTGCCCTCAGAAGGAGTACAATCCTCACTCAGATTTGTCAGTAGTTACTGTTGATTTGAAACTCTTTACATATTAGTAAAGCAATGCACTACTTTGGATCAAAGAGGTATTTTGTTCACTTCAATGCATACACTAATTGTCTGTCCTGCTAGCATTAAAAGAAGGTATGATTGGCACTGAAGTGTGACCAGACTTCTTGGACAGTTTCAGTGTGTGGGAAGAAAAACTCAGTAGGTTTGTAAATTTAATATATCCTTTTCATAATAAAACCTAGAGCAGCAATAATTGTAATAAAGTTTTACAAGGTGTCCTGAAAGGAATAAAATGTTCATTATTCTCCGCACCACAGCTAAATAAAGCAAAGTCAGTTTTTTCTCTAAAAGCCCATAAGGATTTCAAATTAACAGACTTTGTAAAGAGTGCTAGCAAAAGACTATTAAGGCAGATCCTAACTATTGGTTGCTTTGATTTTAGTGACTTTGCTTATCTTGTCTTTCCAAACAGACATTTTAAACCAGAAAGTTTCAAATGCCCAGACAGTGTAAAGACTGCTTTGGGTGCAAGACTTATGAAGAGCAAATTTCCTGTAGGTTGAACAACTTTCTTTGAGTCGTTTTAGGGTACTTTCCCCATGTTAATCCTCATTCCCCAAAACAAAAATCTGACCAGTAAGCTCAGAACCCACATGGTATCTGTGGCAGAGATGAAGGGCGAGAACTCCAGGGTTCCAAACAGCCTACAGAGGCAAACCAAAGGTATTCACAATTGCAAGGTGTCTGCAGTTAAGAATTTCCACAAGCTGGTAGTTTCCTCCAAGCCCTTCTGGTGCCTCTTTAATCTCTTAACTTAGATTCTGCTTTCCAGAGTATGTTAAAAACTAACAGCAGGAAGAGACACAAAACTACCCAGCCTTATGCAAGTACTGTTCACAGTGATCAAACAATCTCGGCAAGAAGCTGGAGCTCAGCAAGGCAGCTGGAATGCACTAAATCTCCTCCACATTAAATAAGGCACAGGGAACTCTTCACCACTTAGCAGTAACATATTGCTGTATACTTTATGAAGTGAAACAAAGCAACTGAAGTCAAATGTTCCAAGATATGGTAATGCAAAAAGAGGAATGTTCAGCTAATCAAAGTAAAATCAAAGTAAATCAAAGTATAAACATTTATAGAGTGCTATAACCAGTCACATACACCTCATCTCTCTAATTCTTATAATTTTCACTCTTCTGTCCTAGCTGCCATCCAATTCCTACATTATAGACCATATAGAAGATAAGCAAATGAAAGTTATAAACCACAATCCAAGCATTTATAAGACTGCTTTTTACCCCTTCCACACATCTGTGACGTGCATTGTAACATATCCACACCAGCATTTTATTTTTTCTATCTGCATAGCACATCCTGCAGCATCCTGAGTGAAAAATGACAACACCCTCCTGGAGGGTTTTGCAGCTATAATGGTGAAAGAAGAAATGTTTGCAGGGACAAAATACAATTCTATTAGGCAATTTGATATAGTACAAAAAAAATAGTCATACTTTCAGGTGCAATATCCTTTCATCAGGTCTAAGAGTCTGAATAGACACTGGGGACCAGTGCTCTTTGTTTGATGTTGTTTAATTTAGTATTAGCCTTAAAGCTGATCAGAAGATATAAACAAATGGATAAAGCCTTGATTTAAGCCTAATTAGCCAAAAGAAGATGATTTTTTTCTACACAAAGCTCCAAGTTCCCAATCATCTGTCTTTCTCTTGACTAGAAACACTTTCATTACTATGGCACGTCTTTTTGTGGCCATCCTATTCTTCAAGTATAATAACATATTTCAGTGTTTCTTTTACAGGAGGCCTCCAGATACAGAAGTGAGAAAATAGTAGTTCAAATGTGGTAGGGCTGCCTCTTCCCATGAATATACTTTCACCAGTTAAATGATGATGGATTCAAATTATCCAACTGATTGGGAAAAACAGTCCCATCTTTTCTTGAGGTTACTGTAAGAAATACAGAGCATAATCTACTGATTACAGTGGATTACCACTTCTCTGCATTCTTAATTTGATTATGGTAATCATAATGCAGCTGTGTGATCATCTTTTCCATCAAAGAAGTGGGAAGTGCAGAATAGCAATCTACAGTTGAAAAAGAAGGACCAACTTTTGTTTTCTATGAGTAAAACTATATATATAAAAAAAAGTAGGAATTACTTCTGACCTTTAGCCTGCGATCCTGGTCTCCACTGCACAGAGAATTTACAGACACTTTAAAAGTCTTCCATGTTGGATTTAAGTTATTCATCACAACCTGTGAGTAAAAAGAAGAAAGAAAACCCTTAAAATTTCCACATCTCTCAGCAGAATGCTAACAAGAGCCACATTTCTCAATACAGTACATTCACCAGCCAAGAGAAGGAAGCAGAGCTCACTTGGAGTTCTCAGAACTACATCCATGGGATATGAGCCCTTCAGCAATCTGCAGTTTGCAACATTCCTCCTCTGGAAAGCCCCCAAAGGGAGCACGAGTGGGGAATGGACCCATACACACGCACAGATCATGCTACAGACATTGCTCCAGCACTGCCATGCCTCAGTGGGAGACCATTCACAAGGGGAAGGTTGTGCAACTGAACTGGAAGCCATGGAAGAGATGCAGGACTGGGCAATAGGGATGGGCAACCTCAGTTTACAGGCACACAGTTTGTCCTGCTAGGAAAACTTTATGGAATCCATAAGAGGCTCATAACCGCTAACAGCTGCCACAGCTCCACCCTAAACACCTAAATGCCATCTCTAAAGACAATGTCAGCCATTACCATGGAGCAGTAATGTCACTGGGTCATAAGAAACATATGTAAAGCACCCAGATTACAAGCCCTTTAGCACCAGCAACCTGGGAGGAGGTGGGGAAGAAGCAGCATAGTCTTAATGGGAAAATATGATACAGTCTCTAGCCTGGTTTTGGCTAAATCTAGTATTTATATCTCCTGACCTTCCAAACAGACAATCTACCAGTTTAATTAGATTTGGATCTTGGCTTCAGTATCATCTTCCTTTACTGTAAGGTGCATAAGTCAAGACCTGATACCCATTAGTTAATAATTGTACCAGAGTATAACACTAGGAAGTGTTTTTAAACATGGGTGTTTGCACACCACATTTAAAAACATTTCCCTTTGTGACATAGGAAGTATAAACTATGCCTCCTCACAGGCCACCTGTGTCCTTGGAAAGTAAATTCAACTCTATTTCTTACCTCAGTCCTGTGAACAAGTTGTTGGGTTGCATCATCATTCACCCGAAAGATCTCCAGAAAAGGATCAGATTTGCTGAAAAAATCCTAAAATAAAATATAGGACAGGTTACCCTTGAGGCTCCTTTTTCTTTGAGCTTTTCAGGCACAATGCACTGGTGCTTCCCTGACTGCTAATGAAAAGGAAGAGCCAGCATAGCATTAGTGAGACTTCTTAGTGTTTCTCAGCAATATTTCCTTCTTGACTGTGGCCCATAAGGTTGTTGTTCTCAGTTTGAATATTTAATCAAGGCACACAGAACCATAAAATGTCCTTTTACAACTTCTTCCCTTCTTACACCCAGCTCAGTTCCCTGGGCATTAGCTCCATCATCCCCCTAGCTTGTTTATTTCTGTCTCCCTACCTGTTTGGTCTTTTGACATCAGTTTTCTAATGCATTGCACTTTGAAGCATATTCCACACTGGGGCTGAATTTCACTTTTCACCTACCCTCTGAAAACAGAAGTTAATTGGCCAAGACACTGTGCTGCTACCAACTAACACAAGTACTGTCAAGATGGATTAGAGATGGTGAGAGAAGCAAGTCCTCTTCAGGGTGTGGTGACATGGCCCATGCTAAGATGACAAACAGAGCAGGGTGATGCAGTTAATAACTTGATATCTCTGGGCAAATCTGTGAGATGCTGATGTTCACATTCACACACGGCAGAACACCCTCTCCTAGTCTGGCACCCAGCTAACAACCCTGAACTTTCTTACACAAACCTAAATTCAGGTGCTTTCTATAGTGCTGCTTCAGTTTGGCCAGAACCTCTGTTGTTTCAACATCTCATTTATTCTGGACATGCTGGCTGGGGGGGGGACAGAAGAGCAACTGGCTGTTAACCCTCCACAAGTGGAGAGGGAAGCTTCAAATTTCTAACTGTGCAATGCTGAAAGAGCAGGATTTAAATGCACTAAGCCAATTTCCTGTAGTTTCAAGTCCCTTCTTCATTTTCTTCTGCAAAGGAGCCACAGGATTAACTCTGTGCATATGAATATTATTCTCTGTAGGACATATCCAAAATCACAGACCTCCATGTCAATTTGGGGAAGTGAGAAATTCTGTTCACTCTCCAAATGTTTCTATGATAGAGTTTGTGTAAAAATTACTCTAATACATATAATTCTACACATTTCTCCTCATCAAACATCCACCATACTTATTTTTGATTAGCTGCATAGCCATTGGTTTGGATAAGATGCTAGCCAAAGTCTGGGCTTGGTAAAATTTAATTTTGGGACATTTTTATGGTTCCACAACTTCAAAACAAACAAAGAATTCCGGGGTTTGAAACAGAACACCTGAATTTGAATGTCTGGAGAAGAAAATGAGTCCTTATGGACCACAAAGCAAAGTTCAAGGAACCTAAAGTCTTGTCATGCCCTACAAATGATATAATTTTGGGTTCAGAGTGCTGTTCTGTCATTGATCTGCTTCTTTAATTCTAAAGGAAACTTAATGGCACATTTAGCAACTGGTTCAAAGCACATGAATATTATTTATTTTTTATATCCTATCACAGGGAACATGGAACAACAAAGCTGTTTATTTGGCTCTTTGTTCCACCTACAGGGTAAACAGGACATTTTATGTCGAACTGGAAAGCCAGTGCAAAATTCAACTACATAACTCTAGAATTTGCCTCAAGGCCAGGATGTAGATTTAGTATCTGGACTCCACTCAAAACTTGAAACTGCTAATACATAGGGGATTTTGGTGTTCAGATTCTGCCAGATTATCAGTGCATGGCAGAGAGAACAAGTAGAGAGAGAGGGTGTTGGTTTAATCACAGGGACATGAAAATCCAGACCACACAGGGTTAAAAAAGATTGAGCTGCCTCTTCTTGCACATAAGCATTCTAACTGAGGCTGAGAAAAAGCTTATTGTTAACAGTTTCTTTATCAAACACAAATTTGATGAGTTATTTGAAGGAAAATACCTCAAAATGATACATCTAAAGAAGACACCCTGGAGTGCAAAAGACTTCAGAAAGGAAACCAAGATTTCATTTAAGGCTCAAAATATAGTATCATTTCAAGCTGAATATCATAAAGTTACAACAGCACACCAGCACAAAGGAAATAATTTTTAATGCTTGGTTTTAACTACCAAGGTAATACCACATAAAGGGAAAGATTTCGGTGCTGGATGGTGGCCTATATCACTCCCCCTTCAATGCAAAAACAAAGCCTAATTGCTTTCAGAATGGAGGTACAAATAAAAAAATCTTCTGTATTAGAAGTGTTTTGTAACAAGTAAAAAATGATACGCTGAAGAAACATTTACTTTCACAATTAACATGTTTTTGGTTATTATGCTGAATCTAATAGCTTCGCATTATCTCACAGGAATATTGTCTGAAAGAAGAATAGCAGCAATATATTGTGCTACTTTAATAATATTTAAATGATTAATGTAATATATTTGCTAGTGGTATAATGCACATTGTTCTTTCAGTATGGGCAGCAGCTACACAGTGATAACACAAGTACATGGCTTAAACGTTAAAAATTTAGATAGATCTGTTTCTAAGAACCTACCTTGACACATTTTTAGTAGATTAATTTTCAGAGCACAGCAATTTTTAAAATTCAGGTTTGGGGATCAAGTCAAAGATCCCTTAAAAAAGGGCTGAAGCAGCCAAAAGACTAAAATTTTGAATACTATTCAACAGCTACACAGGGCATTTGAGGATTTTTTTTGGTAGTAGTTTAACTACTACTACGGAACAATATTAAAAAAGCAATATTAGCTTGTATTTTGCAGATATTTGCTGGAGAATCTTTCCCAAACAATGGGAACTGCTTCTCTCAGAAGAGGAGAAGTTTGCCTGCCTCAGTGCTCATAATTTATTATAGCTATCATAAAAAACATAGCTCCTTGTTATGGTAATTGTGACACAGCTATTAATGCAATAAAACCTTTCCAAAAGTTATTGTTCCACGGTGAAGTGTTCTCAGTGGATCTCTTGAAACAAAGAGGTGCCATTTGAGCTGACAGGGTTTCAATAAAACATGAAAATGCAGTTATACCTTCCAAATAAGCACTGTAATAAAAAATATAATGGTTATTTTTGCTAAGTCAGTTAACCAAAGGAAACTCTCATATCTGTCATTTTCCTGTAATTCTTCACTGAATGTTTCAGTCACTCCAGCAGAAAAAATGATTAGGCTTTACTTGTTTTGTAGCTTCTCTAAAATTCTTGCAGTTTTGTGTCAAGAGAGTAAAAAACATGCAACAAACACATCCTGCCTATTATATCACAGCAACAAATTCTGTTTAATTTTAAAAAATGTGTTGTTGACATGTTTTTCCTTATTGCAGGAAATGCATACACTTAAGGGCTCCGATCTGGATCCTCTTTGAAGGATCTTCTTTAAGGAATAAAGGAGGAATATTCCTGTCCATTCAAGATGGTAATGGATGATTTTTTTTTTTTTAATCCTGTCAGCATATAGATGATGTCCCCTCTTTATTCACAAGTTGTGAGACATTAGGATTCTATTTGTCTTCTGCCACTCCCTCAGCTATCAGTGCATGAACCCCATGGCTAACAAAGGTGACCCCATAGCAGAGCATGAGTGACTGCTTCCAGAGGCTTCCTCTGCCTTTCAGGAGACTCCAAGGCCACTTTCAACCCTCAATTTGTTTCTCTGACATTACATTTCTACTCAGGTGTTCACTTCTCTGAGTAGGGAGAGGCATGCAAAACCATGCTTAGGATTTTACAAAATGGGCTCTCCTCATTTCTTTGATTTTTTTTTCCTTTTTGTCACATCAGAACACTCTTTTTTTTTACCAAGTAATTTCAAACCTTAATAAAAATAATTACTAATAGTGTCTTGCATTTAATGATGTCAAAGTTCATTATAAACCATACACTTTTCTTACAGAAGAAGTAAACCAAGCTTCAGCCAGGTTTAGAGCTACATCTTTAGCTGGAGGAAACTGAAAGACTTCTTTCAATACAATAGGCTTCCAGAGATTTTCATCAGTTGAAGACAGGAGTTTGGATTCAGATAAGACACGATGAGTCAATGCTTGACTTGCACACTGCATCATCCAGGAATTTCTTATTAGATGAAGCCCACCTTAACTGGACATGTTAAAATGGCAAGAATGACAAATACTGTGGCAACGTTTCAGACTGATCCCTCTCACCTTATCCCCATAAAGTGTTTCAATCCCTTTCTAAAACTGTTGCTCAGACAACACTGACCTGGCTTGGAATTGCACTCTGGCAGTATCCTTTTAATTTATACCAACAAGCCTAATATTGAAACCAGATTAGATTTTGCATTTGTGGAAAGGTAGCGACTAGAGTCTTATTGTGTTGTTCACGTCCTTGCCTTTTTCCTAGATGTAACAGCATGTGGAAAAGGAAGAAACTTGTGTACAAGTTTTGGAATTACTTCTAAAGATATCTGTGTAAAGAAAAGTTGTTAAGTTTACATTTTGACACCTAAATAAATTATGCAACTCAAAACCACTTAGACTTCAGCAACTCTGAAAGAGAAAAGTAATTTATCTTTCAGATGAGAAGCAAATTCACGTTCTGATCATTTATGATTGTTAATGATCCTGGGCACAGTAAAATTTTATAAATTTTTTAAAGTTTATTTTGAAGTTACATGCCAGTACTGTTTATCTTTCTGTGTACTTTCTGCTTGCCTGAGATTTTCCATTAGTTTCAACTGAAAATATTTTTCATAAATTACGACACGATTTTGAAAACCTGATGTATATGTATCCAAAAGTAGTCTCACTGATTTGATTTTAAGCTACTCACATGTCAGATGTTTACAAGAACACACTTGGGGCATCACAAACCTAAACCTTTGTATAGTCCTGCCATATGCTTCTGATTAAAAGCACCTTCCTATATAAGAAGGGACTATATAGCTCAAAGAATTCTATGCCTGCTATTACACTGAAATAACAGAGAGTGGTACAAGCAGCCATCAAGTTTTCTTGGGTTGTGGGTTGTTTGAGACACTTATTAAAAGTAAATGCTAAACAATAACAGATCTTTTCAGAAAGAGGTACTCCTTATAAGGTTGAGTAGTGTTTGAGTCAGTGGAGAGTTTTCTTCCTGAAGAGGGAGAAAGTTTTTAACAAACATGCAAGTCTTTTTCTCACATCCGAGCTACATTTTGTTGAGCAAAACATGTATCATGACTGAGCTGATAAGAAGTTTTCTAGCTGTATTTTAGGAAACTTCAACGATAACATCATTGACTACTTACAGAAAGTTCACTTCTCTAAACATTTCTGATCTGTGGCATTTTACATAATTAAATTGTCTTGGTTGTAGTGTAATTAACTTGTCTTGGTTTTAATTAGATTCCCTTGAGTTTTTTTTTTAATTACTTTGCAACTCAAGGAAAGCCTCATTGTGAACATTCATCTGAAAACCCTGATGTGTTTAATAAAAGAAGGCAAAAAATATCTGTCATGGAAAATCTCATCAAATTATATTTGCAGGCATTCTTATATCTTTCAGAAAGGTTAATATCAAGCAGCTTACCTTGTCATCCAATTTCCGTGCACTGAATGAAAGTTCAACGTAGTCATCATTGCCAGACAGCTCCTCAGCAATCACCTAAATGGAAAGCTACATTTGAGTTGGGCATGGTGTAATGGAAGGGGAGAACGATGTCATTTTGCAGTGTGTGAAGACCACAGACCCCATTTAGGAAACTGAAGTGTGCAACAAGTTACTGTGTTTCTCTTTGCCCTCAGGAAGGGCATTGCCTTGGTCAGCCCAGAAACCTGAATCGCTCTGTGTCCTGTGACTATGCCTTGTCAATCCCCTTTCAATGGACAGACATCAACATCCACCAGGCATCCCTTTCCTCTGACCAAGTACTCCTCCTCAGAGTGGAAAACAGGCAATTCCACAGTCTCAGTGTCCAAGGGGACAAAAATGCTCTACAAGAGTTGTATTACTTGGGTCTAAAGCCCAATTATTTTTATGCTGCTTCAGCATCATTTGGTGAGATAAGTGAAAAAAGGAGTGAAGTCACCTGTTATTAGTTGCCAGGAAAAACACATTTGCAGCAGGAGAGTTCTCCTAGTATAATTTTTTTGCAACTGGCAAAACAATTTACTGTAGATGGAGTCAGAAGCAAGTAATTCTAAAATAATGTAGCATGATTATTTCAGATGGTGTAAGATATGATGGTGTAAGCTATGTCGATAATGATGCCAGTCACTGTGCTGTGCAACATTAAAAAAAAACAAAACAAAAAACCCCACTAAACCAGTTTCCTAAGGAAGCCATTAAAATGCTTCAGGGGAGAGAAGGCATTAACCAAACCTGGGATATCTCACTGAAAAATATTCTTTGAAACAAACCACAAACAAACAACATTATGTTCTGTTTGACAGCCTTAAAACTTTTTTCCCTATTGTCAATGTTCTCCCCAGGGATTAAATCTCCCCAAAGAACCTATTTCCTGGGTGTTTTATGTACATTCCCACACACGTGGCAGTCATGCCAGCTTCCCAGAGAGGCTCTGTCTACACCACTTGGAGTCCTTTGGGAGCTGCAGGGACACCCCAACAATTTGCCAAACTGGCTTGGCAGAAGTTACTGAGTGCACCCCAAAATATCAACCGACCAGAGGTGCATATGGCACCTCTCGTGAACCTGTTTCAGAAAGGGCAGCAGCTGCCAGAGGCAAGAGACACAAAGGAAGGAGAGGTAGGAGGCCTGTGAGGCCACCCTAAAGAAGATCCAGGAGGAAGCATGGAGAAAGGAATGCTGTGGGGACATGGCTGGAGATGCACCCTTGGAAGGAAGTGCTCCATGCTGGAGGAGGCACCTCTTGAGTGTGTACACCCTAAAGCAAGGCCCATGCTGGAGCTGAGGTGCCCCTGAAGGGTCTGTGGCCTGTGCATAAGCCCAGAGAAGAGCTAAGAAAAGGAGTGAAAAAAGCCTCAAAGAGCAGCAAAAAAAAAAAAAAATCACTGTTTTCTGATCCTGACCTGTGTCACACAGCACCTCATCAAAGGGAATGAGCACCACATGAAAGCAAAGGGAGTGAAGACAATGAAGGAGGCAGGAGAGGTGTCAGAAGTGGAGTACAGGGAAGGGGCAGGAAAAGTATTTTCCCTAGGAGGATTTTTTTCGTCCTATTTGTTTTTCTGTAGTTAAAACTTTACTTTGATTGGTGATTAATTAAATTAAGCAAAATTCCCTGAGCTGAGACTATTCTGGCTGTGACATCTCACAGAAATGAGCTGTGGTGTTTCTCCATGGAAAATACTCACATGCAGCCACACAGGGGCACAGGTGCTTAACTGGGTATTAAAGTACCATTACACAGCCACAAATGGGGTATGTCACATCTTCCAGGCAAGCATCAGCTTGCTGGAAATTTGACCCACAGAGTCTGACACATTTCTCTTCCATGTAGTCTGATGGTTTAAAAGATCTGGTTAAGCTGTGTATGACCAACAGCTTAATCCCAATTGCTCTGGGATTTGCACACCAAATTTCACAAGTATTTTTAACTGAAAATAATGAACCCACTCTAATAAAGGTTTATAGACTTCTGGCTGGAGAAGCTGAATAATGTTCTGTTTGCTTCCCACAGCCATATTATAAGATTGTGTGGATGAGACATTACACAGTCCAAGGGCTAATAAAATTCCAGCAGAACTTGCTAAGATAGGAGCTTTCAAAATCCTATGAAAACTCATAATTCACTACACTGAATGAGTTAGGAAACTAGTATTTCTAACTTCCATACTTGACAGACACCTGGAATGTCCCCAGATCCAGAAATAATGATAAATAATCAGTTTTTAAGTATTCTGTTGAGACAAAAAACTTTTCACACAACATTTTTTGTCTGGGTTCAGTTTCCTCCCATTCAAGTGAAGTCAACTTGCTCTTTAGTACTGCTGGCCAGAAGCCAAAGCATGTAACTAAGGTCCATATTTCATGGTTATCATCCAGTGTGAGGCCAGCAGGGACTATTTACTCATTTTCTCTCATCTTCTGTTTATCACAGTGATTTAATTTTTGCCAGAACGCTCCACTAACAAGCCTAATGATTTTAGTTGTACTAGAGCACTTGTGTTTTCACAAGACTAAACTCTCTGGTGTTCCTCAAAGAAGAACAGATGGGATGTCCAGAACACCACAGGGATAGGAGAGATGAAGTATGCCCAGTTTATCCCAGCAGGCAAACCACACCAAGTTATTTATGGAACAAAACTCTTTCCTGGTTCTGTTCAGCCAGATGAGTGGGGAACTCCTTTCCTACCCCAAACCAAAACCAAGTTTACTGTATGCATTTAAGCAAATCAATTCCCAGCCAAATACCAGGAAAGACATCTAAGAAATCAAACTCCCTGGGCTCTCAGAAAGTATCTCATAGTCTGCTGTCTCTTTTGTAGCTGAAGGCAGAAAAAAAAAATCCAAACAATCAAGCCAGAAGAAACCCATCTGGCACATAGCACATTAAGGAAGAAATTTTCTCTCAATCTCATGATGCAACATAGCAGAGATACCCAAAGCAGAATATTTTATTATAGCCTTCATCTTAATGCAGAGCTGCAAATGTCACAAGCATGCCAGGTTCAGACAAGACTGATCTCTTAAGCAAGCCAGCACATAAAAAGATGAAAGTGAGGTAATACACTGATTTTCAGATTTCAGGATACACATGGGGCTGTAACAATCCAGTCCTTAGTTGCATCACAAAACATCTAAAAATAATCTCATCAAATTTTTTTTCGCCTTTCTTTTTTCCTAAGAAGCTGGAAAAAGCCTAAGGGAAAAGAAAGATGAGGCTCCTTCATGTGTCAAAGCAGGTAAAAATTAACTTCTGAAGGTTACAGTCCTTCAACTAAAAGTATTCATGCAGTAGAAGTCAATTGCTGTCATCCAAGTACCTTAAAAGTAGTAGTAGTAAGTACTGTGGCTTTTGTACAAATCATACATTATTTGTTGCCATTTCCTTAAAACAAGCACTTGTCAGAAACAGTGCAAGTTGTCAAATAAACAATTTAAATACATTTCTCAATCAAGGGTTGTCCTGTGGGCATAGCAGGATGCTTTCAGAGACAATTAGTCACTTTAGATATTTCTAAATAATTGGAAAACAAAAGCATATTTAAGACTGACTTACTGTTATAGATGACTTTCCTGCTGTGTTGCCATGTTTGAGTAAGGACTTGGAGAGCTTCCTCTGAGAAACAATCTGCACAAAAATAAAAACAAAGGGAAAAATAAGTGGAATGTGTAGTAAATACATGGTCTATTGTGATTTCAGTCTTATGTTGCCTTTTTTTTTCTTTTTTTTCCTTTCATATCAAGGTACTTTCTCAATCCTTGATCAGAGTTAACACAGTAAGAGCACGACCAAGCAGAAAGATCCCCCAGGAGGCCTGCACAGAATGCAAGGGAAGGACAAAACAAACAGAATGGGGAGAAGCATAATGGGGAGAACACGATTCACTGCATCAAACAGAACAGTGAGAAACACATAGCTTTTCCTCAAGTATTGCAATGATGGTGGCAGAGGACAGAAGTAGGTTTAAATGGACTTAATACAATAAGAGGGGGGCTGTACACAGCAAATCTATCAAAGATACCTCTGAAACTCAATTCATTTATTTTTATAGGAAACTGAAGTCCATTTACAATGAAAAGGCATTTATTCTATTTCAAAATACCAGCAACTCTAAATTCAGGGAACAAGCAAGCAAGCTGCCCTATATTTCAGTTCCAAAATTGTCTCCTTTGTTTACCAGGTACCAGATCTCCCCCAGAACTCAGCATTACAGATGAGCTTGGTCATTAACCAAATTATAAATGTACTTCAAATTAGTGGTATCAGAGGGACACTGACAAAAGATGTTATTTTCCATATCAACATTAACGAGCATATCCTTACAATTTCAAAACAATTAAAACCAGACTAGTAAAAGTATTAGAAAAGGAAGAAACCTTACAGTAATGTAGAACTGCTAAGCTACAGTGATGCCCCAGTGTACTAGTCACTAGTAAAGTTAATGCTATATTAAATAATTTATTTTTTAGTTGGAAAGCTTCAAAATGTAGACACATGTAAAGGTAACTCAAAACACTGCTTAGAAATCACAGTATTATTTGTAATCTGACAAAACTGTTCAGTATCTCCACTGTGCTGTGGAGATACTGAACAAAAGATTGACTGCGTCCTAAAAAAAAGCCTAACCTCCTGAAAGTGGCTTTTCTACTACCAGTAATCCTTTCCACCTTTCCACATCCAACAGTACTTGGACAACTTCATCCAGACAGCTGATCTAAGTGATCCACAAATAGACACCTTTGGTAAAATATGCTGAAATATTAGTTGTAAAAGAAAGGCAATCACAAAGTGACAAGGAGAGTTCCAAGCCCTTAATGAGAGTCCTGGGCATCACACTGATTTCAGCAATAAACCACATCAGTAGGTCACGGCCAGAGCTGGAGGAGTGTGAGTAATGCAAAGTCACAGCCAGGCAAAAAAGGTGCTGTGAGACAAGAGTGAACAGGATGCACATTTTAGCCTAACATCAGCGTAGAGAAACATGTTTAGCCCATCAATTGGCTGAATTGAACAGAAAAGCAAAAGCTGCACCTCAGATTATTCTCAGCTACAGATGTAATAGAAGCAGCAAGATAGAAGCAAGTTTTAAACAGGCTTTAAATGTGAGACAGAAGAACCACCATATTGACAGGACAGCACATCTGGAATCACTGTGACCAATTACTTGTTCTTATTGCAGCTATACCTGACAGGGGTGTATCTAATCAGTCCTTAAAGACATCCAGAGGCTGAGGGAAACACTCTCCTCTGGAAATTTATCACTGTATTTGTTATCCTTATGTAAATGTATCTTCCTAACAGCTAATCTGATTCTCTGCAGTTTAAGTCCATTATTTCCATCCAATGCACCATGGACAGGTAAAACAATCCTTTTCCCTTTTTTGGGCAATCTTTATTTCTGAAGACTATTAGAAACTCCCCACAGCCTTCTTTACTACCTGACCTGAGTTTGTCCAGTCTTTCCTCCTTGACCAAATTTCCTAGCCCTCAAACCATTCTCCCTGCTCTCTGATGAACCTTCATGGACTGGCTCATAAACACACTTAGAGTAATGCTCAAAATTGGGCATAATAGCCCTGGTCCTTCCCATGAGAAGCAAGAAGAGCTTCTCATTGCAAGCCTGATACACTCCAGAATTACATTTACGTTATTTTAAGAACACTGTGATACTGTTAACTAATGTTCATAATAGGACCATTTCAGATTGCCAGCTGCAGTTTTGCAGTTGGCTATTACTTAAATGAATAATTTAACGCTCCTTTTTGGACTGCCTTCCATAATGCCATCTGTTGCCAACATCTCACTCAATTTTCCAAACTAACTTTTGGATTTCAACTCTAGTGTTGGCCAGTGGCAACAACAGACAGGACTACAAGTAAGATGATGGAATTGCTAGGATTTAGAAGTTCTTTTTCTTCCCCAGAATCTTGGAAATACTGTTTGCTGTGACCTTTTAAGTCATCCCTACATCTATTTTCTTGCCATCTAAACAGGTTCAAGTACAAATCATTGCACTCCTGTGAACTGTGAGGTGCAATTTATGAAATCATGTTTGAGATTCTCAGATAGGAGGTAATATAGAAATATGACAGATTACTCATAATATATAATTAAACTGTGGGTTCTGTACCAGCCAGACAATGAGATATGGCAGCTGAGGAGCAGGCTCCATTTATCTCCATGGGCTCTCCCTCCTTCCCCACGCTGCACAGGCAACTTTGTAAAATATATTAAACTTTTCCAATGAAAGCTGTGGGTATTGTCTACTAGAAACCTTTCCAGACATCTTACATATAGACAGCCATGGTATGAGTTGAACTGGGGTGAGAACCTGTCCTTCAGCAGCCTCCTTTAGAGACAGCAGGACTTCTCCCCCTGAGCTACCCAAACTTTTCCAGCTCCCTTTGCTGCTTTCCAAAGGGTCATAGCTTTCATGAGGTGTTGCACAGCTTGGGAGCTCCTGTGCAGGTGGCAGATAGACGGCTCGCAGGTCCAGAGAGGATAATTTATTCTGACGTTCTCATTAGTAGGCTGCATTAGCGGCACTCACTCTCTAAGCCAGGAGCATTGTTCTGACACAGTAAGCACTCTGCACATAAATATGTGTATTTGGGTGCAAGTGTTTACCAGTTGTTAATTAAGTGGCCACTAAAACCAATCCTCCATCTGGCAACAATGTGCCAACATAGTTGCCTCACATTGTAATTGTGATTGCAATAACTGTAAAGGATTCTATTTTCCATAGCAGTAAATTGACTTTTTTGTTCATTCATTATACAAAATAGTTCTCACTGGTTAAAAGAACCACTTCTATGGAAGCTGCCATCAATTACCTATCATATTTTTGTTAACATCTCAATGCAAATCTTCTTCTGAACATTATTATACAAAGCATTTGCTGACCTGATTGTCAGACAGAAAGTCCTAAACAATGATAAATTGAGGGACTAGCAAGCATTAGTCTTAGTTCAGAGTTACAGAGACAGCTGAGCCAGCAAAATGTCCTAGAAGAAGGTAATTTACTATAGGTCTTTCATTTGTCAGGAGTCTTTGTCTTGACCCCGACTTCAAAACCTTGCAATCTAAAACTTCTGCTTCCAAGAAAAAAGTTTCATCCAAAATGGATGTGAGGAAGTGCAGAAAGTAAATGTCTCTCTTCTTTCTAAAACACAAATAGTAGAACTGAGTTCAGCCCTAGTAAACCTCAATTACATTTCCAGAACATGTATTTTCACAAACATTTTATTAGAAAAATGACCTACCAGTTAACAAGTGGATGTAGAAAATGGTCCTTGTTGAGGCTGGAATAATTTTCTTCTTTGTAGCTCGTACAGGCTGTGTTTTGGATTTAGCATGAGAATAATGTGGATAACACACTGATGTTTTGGTTGTTGCTAAGTACTGCTTTACTCTGTATCGAGGACTTTTCAGTTTCCCATGCTTTGCCAGAGAGGAGGTGCACAAAAAGCCAGGAGGGACAATAGCCAGGATGGCTGACCTGAATGAGCCAAAGGGATATTTCATACCATAGACTGCCATGCTCAGTATAGAAACTGGGGAGAGTTGGCTGAGAGCTGCTAATTGCTGCGAAGGGATAGGCTGGACATCAGTCAGCAGGCAGTATGTGATTGTATCACTTCCTTCTCTTGGGTTTTACTTTCCTCTCTTTCTCTCCTTTTCACTACAGGTATTGTTATATTAATAATAAATTTTTACTTTAATTATTAAACTGTTCTTATCTCAAGCCATGAAGTTTGCCTTTTCTTTCTGATTCTCCTCCCCACTGTGGCAGGGGTGGGGCAAGGTGGGTGTAAACAAGCAGCTGCACGGTGCTTAGTTGCCAGCTGGGGTTAAACAACAGCAATGCTTTTTAGTGCCCAGTGTGGGCTTGTACAAGGACCAGACCTCAGAGTTTTAAGAGGTGAGACTTAGAGAAGTGAAGTTCCTTTTCAGCTACATACAAGCTACTACCCAGTTCTGGCCTAAGAGCACCACATGCCCCAAAAAAATCATACTGAATATGTTTGCATGAGGTGGAAATAAGAACAGAACTTAAAAGCCAATGCTCTGTTTCTGAGAGGAAGGATATGGACATGAAGTTATTCTTATTTATCAACTATCCAATCATCTCAACTAAACTTCTGGTCTGCAGTGATAAGGGATGTCAGCCCTGTGGTAAAATGGGAGTGAGAAATTCCCTTGGAGATGATCTTAGTTTTCCTTATTACATACAAGCCCTTATAGGGTAAGGACAGATGCTCAATATTACTGTAGAGAAATCTAGATTCACATCTCCATTTGATCCTCTTTCCAATTTAAAATACCTAAAAGAGGCTTTGCACTTTCTTTTTCATTATTTTAGAAATATGAACAGATGCAAGACTCCAGATAAAAGCACCAAGGCACTGACACCAGCTGTGTACCCAGCATTGCTCAGCAGCCACTCAGAGACAAGGACTCTGATGAAGGTTTGCTCTCTCCTATGCCTGAGTCGTGACTAATCAGCACTGTGTAAGATGAGGTGTGAAATATAATGACCTGTTTTACTTAGCTTGTTTAAGAAACTTTTAAAATGTCTTTCTCTAGGTGGTCCTTTCTTAGACAAATATAGGGATAACTTTTAAAAATACCATATGGAATTCCCAATGCTCATAAACTGAGCGGACAACAAGATTTCAACATGTTTTTTTAACCAGGTTATTTCAACAGCATAGATTCAGCTTTGCAAGGTGCCACCCTGAGCCAGAGGTCAAGTGTTGCAAATTCTATATTTGGACTGTCCTCTTCTGCACATTGGACTTTCTTACAGGAACCCCAAATTTAGTTATTTACACAGATAGATTAAGCACAAATTTCCCTCAATCACAACTGTACACAACTTAAAGAAGTCTTTTTTATCTCTTCCTTGCTAGCTGGGATAGCCAGAGAACTTACTTTTGTTTCCTAGCACCTCTGTGTTAATTCTTCTCCCAGATGTGTTATTCCTGTTATATGGACTTTCACAGTTGCACAACTTTCTTCTAGCCAACCTAACTCTTTTCAGGACTGCAAAGAGCACCTAGGCACAGTTTAGTAGCATTTTCCACTTGATCCACATACCTTTTACACAGACTGAATCTTCATGATCAAACACATTTAAGTGCAGAGCCCTTGATGGCAAAGACACTTGGAGCCTGGAGAAGCAACCTCCCACCAAACAGCAGTGGTACATATAGAAACAGAGTGTTTTTCTAACAGCACCCCCTAGAAACATGTTGATATATCAAGGAAAAAAAAGTAGCAATCATACTCCTTCAAAAAAACCATGTCTCAAATCTTTCACCAAGCCTTATGTCATTGTTTAACCCCAGCCAGCAGCTAAGCCCCACAGTCACTGCTTTGCTGCACCCCAGTGAGACAGGGGAGAGAATGAGAGGAATAAAAGTGATAAAAACTCATGGGTTGAGATAATAACAGTTTAACAGGTAAAGCAACTGCTATCTTGCCAAGTTTGGGTGGGGATTTTAACATACACAACTAAAATGACTTGACTATACTCACAAAATCCTTTTAATCCTCTATGCATAGCAAGGGAAGGATTCTGTGGTACATAAAACTGGGGACATAACAATATCAAAAATACTTGCCAGTTATGCTACATCCTCTCTTAAGCTCTTCCCTTCTAGCATTAAAGTACAACCTTTAAAGCACCTTTTTCACTGTTACAAAGTCTCCCTTTGAAATGAAGGACAGCAATACTTTCACGATACTGCTGTAAGTGGAATAATGCAACCAGAGTGACTGGACAAATGATTGGAGATTTAACATTTGTAAAATGTATTCTGAAGCTTGTAAATTAAAATATAAGTGCACTCTTACTATAATCCACTCAAGTCAGATACTGTTAAGCCTCTACACATCCACAAATATAATGTCAGACTTTAATGACATTTCACCTGTATAGGTAAATAATGAAAAACCAGTTTAAGCACAGACAACAGATGTAGCTCGGCCTCAAAGTGTAAAAACTCTTTCCTACTTCATGCATTCCTCTTTAGCCTGGTTTGTGCCAAAGCAAGATTTATATAACTCTGATGTGCTTATGTTTATCTTGCTATTTATCCCCCAGCTGCTTTTGAACCCACCAAACAGTTTTCGTGGCTGGTGGCACACAGTTGAAGATGCACCAAGCACACTACATTTCAACATGAAGGGAGACCAGACATTATGTAAATGCTGGTCACTGTACTCCACTCTCAAGAACAAAAAGGTTTGGGGAATGCATCACAGTTACCGAGAAATCCCTTCAGGAGAACAAGTTCAGATGTATAGATCTACAGTGAAGAAAGTTTCATTCTGTCTAACTGCTCACAGAATTCTTGTTCCTTGGTAGAGTCAGTTTTAGTGCTATAATCATCCCCTCTGTACATAGGATTCTTTCTGTACCATGCTCACCATTCTTCAAGATTTCTTTTGTTTGCTATAGTATTGTTCAGCTCAAAGTCTATTTACAGCTGAATTATACCTCTCCCTTTGTTACAGACCTGTACCTGAAAATAGTCAATCAAAACAGAACACTGAGGAAAAGAAGATACGTCTATCACAAGAGGAATGTTATTACAGGAAATATCTTATCAATAGCTTAAAAGGTCTTTGAATTTAATTAGTGTGTAGAGTAGCAGCTCTTTTAGAATTAGTCATAATAATATCTTGTTATAATAGCAAACTAAATTATAAATTACTTTTCTAAAGACTGCTACAGTAATTCATACTAAAAGATAAAGCACGTGAAAACAAAGCAGTACAAAATGTGCAAGAAATTTCATTAACTATGGTAAGATTCATCTAGAAGAGAAAATCTTACAGCTTCAGAGATCATGCTGCAATGGCAAACCAAGAGCATCCTGGGGATAACTGAGGTGCTGAAAGGGTTAGGCAAACTTAGGGAGAATCCTGTGTTCATTATTTGCTTCTGCTCTGAGCCAGCACTGGTAGAAAATGACATTCACATCTAATAAAGTACATTATTCATCCCACTAATGAATTGAGCAACTTCATTTGGAGGAGATCAAAGGCCAAGTATTTAAAGGTACCTAGATGCCTAAGGAGGCACACAGACATCTAATGAGATTTAGGAATTCAAATACCTTGGAAAAACTGGTCCTATGTCTTTTGCACCACAGAAGCAGTCAACAGTCTGTTAAACAAATATTCTCCTGCAAACTGTGTCAGTTTAATTAATTCAGGTGCAATCATGACTCTTTTAGCCTTTCTCTAATTCAAGAGCAAGGAGATTTGCAATGGCTGAAATTGAACTAATAATCAGTCAGCTTTTTCAAGTGCATAATCTGCTAATGGCATATATTACTAAAAGCACACGAGAAACAATTATTACCAAGAAGGAAGATTTTTAATCTGATTTGTACACAAATGCATGTATGGGTAATTTTAAGTCTCAGAACAATACTTGACAATGTTCTTGACAGGAAAAGATTTCCATCTCTGCAGCTTTCTTCTGTTACTAGTTGGGCAAATAACAGAGTAACAATATTTTAACACTTCTATAAATTAAAAGATACTAAAAAAGGAATGGAATCCCAAATTTGAAAATAGCAAAGTCCAGCCATGGTAAGCAAAGGAAGAAAAACCACAAAGGCTATTCCCACAAAATATGTCACAGAGAATAACCCAACCCACAGAGCTGGTTTTAAGAAATAAAAAACTTCACTGGTTCCCACAGTTTAATGATGTTGCATGCACAGCTGAGCAGTAATTAAGAATGTCTTGGCAATGTGAGTTTGTTTAGTTCTCATTAGAAAATGGCTATTCATTGAAATAGTTTTTGTGAACTCCTAAAGAACAGATTAAAATTCTTCAGAGGTAAAAAGTCTTTCTAAGCCACCCACGTGATACTTATTTACCACATGGTTAAGAAGTTAACTTTGGCTATTCGAAAGTGTGAGCCCTTACTGTACCAAATGATGCAATTTCAATGTTCTATAAAATTTACAGAATATAAATCTGAATGATTCCAATAAGAGAGCTTTAGAAGCTCATGACATATGAAGGCACTAACATATAAACAGAATAGGACCTGGATTTGGGGTTTTGCTGTCTGTATTGGGTTCATTTCCCCACAGCAGCCCTCACAGGTCTGTGCTGTGCACTGGTAGCTGGAAAGGTGTTGGTAACACACCAGGGTCTGGCTACTGCTGAGCAGGGCTGGCACAGCATCAGTGCTGTCTCTCAATATTTCCCCCTCCCCAACAAGGGGCTGGGGGTGAGCAAGATCCTGGGAGGCCAGCTCACCCAAATTAACCAATGGAATATCCCATTTCATGCACCCCAGCCAAGGTCAAACTACCACACTACCACAGTTGAATAACACGGAAATCAGACTACTAAATTTCTGACTGTGCTTTTCCAACTAATATTTTTTCCCCATTGGTTTTTTTTTTTTTCACATACATAAACCTATCGAATAAAAAACAATCTATCTCCTGACATTCAAACAGTCACAGCTTTTGTGAGAAACCAAAAAGCAACAGAAATACAAAACCCTCAGTGATTAGGTGGGGATCCAGTTGGAGGTGATTAGTCTGGGTGAGTGGAGTGCCTGAACACTTTTCCTAAGAACAGGGAAGAGGAAACAGAAGAACAAAGAGGAAAGAGAAAGGGAAGAACCTACTCTCCATAGTTACAGACAACATCTGTAAAACCATGACCAGGCATGAACTGATTCATAGCATGTAAAGCACCTGTAGGAAAGCAAGAGGTCACCTTTATAGAGTAGCACCCCAATTAAAATATTACTGGTTGTGATTTCACTGCCTATCACTACAAAGCTGTGCAGGTGCCTCCGCTTGCCAGTGCCTGTGCAAAGAACAGCAACTGTTTAGAGTGAATCAAAGAGTTAGAAGATTAGTGGGCAGATGCACAGCCTGATGGAGCATCCCAAGCCAGTTCTGCTGAAGCAGAAATCACAGTACCAAAGCACTGCTCTACCCCAACACTCCCACTCCAGCCAGTGAGAGCTGTCATCTACAGCAGCAGCTCAAGAAGGCTGATATTACTGCCTTCCTCCCTAAGAAAGACCAGCTAAAACTAAGTCATCTCTGCTCTGGTTATTTTTACTTTGCAAATCCAGGCTTTCTTTTGCCACTTGAAAGCTACTGAAAGTATTTGCAAATGTTTCCACACGATCTAGGAGTGAGGGTTCATTATGCCTCTGCTTGCACACAGGAAGCCATCACCATTGTGAGGGTGCCAAACACTGGGACAAAACCCAGAGAGGCTGTGATAACTCCATCCTTGGAGACATTCAAGACTGGACTGGTCAAGCCCCTGCCCAATCTTCTCTAATCTGTTTTGAGCAGCAGATTGAACTGGAGACCCCAGAGATACCTCCTCACTTAAATTACTTTATGATTTGAACAGGAAGAGCACACATTCCCAGATGTCTATGCCACTTCCTTGTGTGGTACTTCAAGGAAATTCCACTAAGGATTTGCTCCAGAGACACCACCCGGAGCAATGCATCCAGTTTTGGGTCTCCAGAAGAGGGCTCTGAACAGGTGGTCAGAGTGGTGGAACACCTCTCCTTACAGAGACAGGCTGAGAAAATTGGAGGTTGGTCAGCCTGGAGAAGAGAAGGTTCTGGGGTGACCTCAGAGCACCTTCTAGTAACTAAAGGGGGCTACAAGAGAGATGGAGAGGGACTTCTTACAAGTGCATGGAGTGACAGGACAAGGGGTAATGGCTTTAAACTGAAAGAGAGTGGATTTAGACTAGATATTAGGAACTGATTTCACTGTGAGGGTGGTGAGGCACCAAACAGGTTGCCCAGAGAAGCTGTGGATGCCCCATTGCTGGAAGTGTTCAATGCCAGGCTGGATGAGACTTGGACCAACCTGGTCTAGTGGAAGGTGTCCTTGCCCATGGCATGGGAGTTGGAATTAGATGGTCTTCAAGGACCTTTCCAACCTAACCCTGTTGGGATTCTATAAATCTAACTTCACAAATATGCTCCCATTCAAGAATAATCTTTGTGAGATTACAAGCAAAACATGTACAGTTTCCTTGCTTAAATAGCTACCATATGACTGTACAATTTAATTGTTACACCCTGGTATTATTAGATATTAATTTTATGCATTTAATTTGAAATTAAATGCAAAATGAAAAATACTAAGATATTTTAAAAACTTACAGTTTTTAATTATGCACCTTAACCTACCATTTAACAATGTCACTTTATTCAAACAATTCAACTTAATTGCTTGAAGTATGGTACATTCTATTGATGTAAAGTTCCTTAAGAAACTCCATTGTATAAACTACGTGTAATTGCAGACCATATTTTAAGATTATGCTGCTACCTGAGATAAATTTGTTTGCACTTTCAACTTTACTCCTTTCTCTAATATTTTAGAGCTTGTTTGATCTGGCTATCATTCCAATTGTAGAAAACATATGTTAATATGTTAATATTCTGCCAATCTGCACATTACCAGGACACTCAAGAAGTTGTGAAACTGAAAGAGCCTTTCTCAGTAGAAGGAACAAAATTTTCATACTTAAAAGCACACACAAAAATCCCCCTATAACAACTCACACTAAGCCTCCTCCTGTCAAGTCCTTCAAGAGATAATCTGCTACTGTTTTGTTTGAAAGGGTGACTTTTGAGTGTGATGGACAAAACAAATCACTTTGAGGAAATGCCTCTATTTAGCATGCTGACATTTATGTAATTACACTCATCAGATATCTATTTATAACCATTTGTTCTACTGTGTTTAAATGCTGTGGCACTGGAAATTCCTGTAGATGAATCTGCTCTTTGCATCCATGTATGTCTGACTGCATGCCAGGATGCTGCTAACCACAGTATTTACCAGTAGAGGCACAGAATTCACTTGTCTTGGCAAGAGCAATATAAATAAATCCTGCTGAAAATCCAGTGGGCTGTCTCCAAACAGTGTATGGCTTAGGATCTAACAGTCTATAAGTCACTGCCCTTATCACTCTCTTGAACACAGATTTATTAAAGCATTTGGAGGAAAATTAGTGACACCTTCCAAAGGAATGCATTTTTTCATCATTCGCATCCAAGACCCCAAATTTCTGAAAAACAAATACCTGTTGGGTAGGCTACATGTAGGACTGAGATCAGAATAAAGAGAAAATTCACTCTTCTTTGTGAGCTTATTATATAGCTGTGTTATTGTCTTTCCCAGCATTTATTATTCCTACTGATTTTGGTTTCAATACAAATATTACATGATTTAGGTAAACACGCAGGTTTGCCACACATCTAAGTGATGATCTACAGACAAGTACAGGCAGCAGTGAATCTCTTAAAAATCAACTATTACCTAGAAGAGAGCAATAGAATTTAGCACTTTAATGGTGGGTGGGAAGGGCAACAGTCTTTCAGAGTATGCCTAAAAATCTACAGCCTGCCTGTAACGCCAAGAAGGGAAAGTGAATTGGGAAGTAGGCACACACTCTCACACAAAATTCCCTTTTATTCAGTCATTAAAGTAATGTAGAAAAGCAAACTCATGTCAAAATTATCTCAAGAAAAGCCTATTATCTGGGTCTATTATCATAATTTTAAAAATGCTGTAATTACAACATACAGCTAAGCAAGATTGTAAGCTCCACATGTACAGCTTTTGCTGCTGGATTTTCACAAAGGCTTTACCTGGATGACAATTCCAGTGCTACTATTTTGAGGGGTTTTAAAATTGGTTTTAAATTGTAAAAAGGTAAAAAACTTGAAAAGAGGGGCAGGGAACACCACCAAAAAAAGTCTAAATATGAGATCAGAGTCCTCCAGGCTACATTACTGTGAACAGAATTCACACTGTTATTTTTTCTTGGTTACCATTAAAATCACACTGCAACCAACCCAGCTGTGTGCTATTTATAGACATCAAATTATTATAAAGACATTTACGCTACAGGCAGCAGCAGTGACGTTTTTTCCCCTTCTTTTTCAAGCCAATTAAGTGAGAAGAACATTGTAATAACATTTTGCTTTATTTCCCATTCCCCTTGGCATTATAGGATAGCTCATTTTCATTGATTAAGACCACAAGAATTCTGTCAAAAGGAACGGACTTTATAGTGCACTGCAAATATCTTAAATACCAGCATCTTTATTTTGAGCTCACAATTTAGTAAATGCATATATTTCATACTATTTCTCTTGCTGAGAGGACTTTTCCAGCATGTTTGGTTCAATAGCTTTGGGAAGAAAATCAAAGTGATTCACATGTGGTGGGGCTGAGGGAGGAGCAACAAAAGGCGAGAAAACAGGAAACAAAAGCATTGCAAAATCTTCCACGACAAGCTATCATGTTCAGAATATAAACTTAATTGGAAGCACTGCAAAGGAAAATCTAAACAAAAGCACTTCCTGCTCTTGGCACAGAAGTTACCACAGCATGGAGAGAAAGTTTATATTCAGCTCAGTGAAACCTGGTGCTGCCATTATGGACAGAGCAGAAATCTGTGTTGTGAAACGGTGCATGGCAAAAACTTTGCCAGTCTGAAACAAACTGTCATACCTGGGACCCTGTAGTGTGCTACCAGTCAGCAGTATGAGAACGCACTACAGAGTTGGCTCTGATGACCTCTAGATACTGATCTTGTGGGTAGGACTCATCACCCTTAAGTTTAGTAATCCAAAAAGTTAAGTATCTACCCTCAGCCAGCTGTCTAGACTCTCTTGACAACTGATCAGGAAAGACGGGTATCTCCTGAAGACAATTTATCCTGAGATAGGTGTCTCAGAATGAATGAGTGGTTGGAACTGTCTTTTTCTCTCCACTGAACCAAAGATGGAAATCAGAAGAGTAACTTAGTCCAGACACCTAACTTTTGGATGACTGAGAGTCAGGGAGATGAATTCAACCCTATCTCTCTATTTGCCACATCACCAGGCACTACCTTATGTGAATAAAGTATATTTTTAAGTGTTTCTTGGACTTGGAACTTGCTTTAAATCCCATATAATGTTAGGAACAAAAACTTTGTCCCAAATCAGTCTATTTTCCAGCACTTGTCTAACGAGCATCGGCTTTCACCATCCAAGGGCAATCACTGATGCTCCATTTCCTATAAGCACTGGCTGACTTGAAGCTGTACTCCAGCAGTAAAACAAACCAGCAGAAGTTGTCAATTATCCCATTCCAAGCACCCATTAAGAATTTTGCCGTGAATGACAAATCTCACCCATCAGTCCTTCAACAAAGCAACATATTTCATAAATATACAAAAAATGAGCAACAAGGGGGGGAAATGGCAGTGACACTTACTTGTCCAAGAGTGCACTCCATGCCACCGAGAAAATCTGCTTCCTTCAGCCCATTGTGATTGCTGCTGATGTCATGGACTTCAAAGCGCAATCGCTGCACCTCTTCAAAATAGAAGTCCACCGTGAACAGCTTGGAGAAGACGGGGTTTATGCAGGTTCGAATCACTTCTGTCCTGTCAACCTGTCAAATCCAGAAGAGGTCACATGAGTGGCTTCTCTTTCTACTGCTGATGGACAACCATGAGCTCCTCAAACACACTTTGGTCATTTATCAGGACTGACAGCTGGGACTGTGGCCACTGACAGTCCTGTTTGTACTGTCAGCAGCAGCTGCTGTTTCTGTGCTGGGCTGACCACAAACACAAGATAAGGCCACCTTCCCTTGCCTCTCCCTTCCAGCAAGACTACGGCAGAATAACTGAGAAATAAACTATAGAATAACTACAGAATTTACACCTCCAGCAGTACCCATCCATCACTACAAAACAGCAGCATCCATCACTGCAAAACAGATGATAAAATTTCATCAAACTAAATGGAAAAGAGAGTAACACCACCAGTAATTACTCATTTCAGACAATGTGCATGATTAAGGAGTGGAGAACTGGATCCACAGCAACAGCTTTTCTTAAAAGTGTAAAATTTTTCCATCCTGCTTAGTTGCATCACAAGAATCTGATGGGTGATACTGTTTATTCCTACCTCTGAGTCTTAACACTTCCAAAGAAACATCATTAAATCTATACTGTTATTTCTTTAAGAAAAAGTGTTCATAGAGTACTTTCTAGTTCTCTTAAAATGTAGTACTTGGGTTTCCTATTTTTGAAATAGGCCTTTGCTATTTTTCATTATGATGCATCATTGGTGACAATGTAAGCAATGAAGCAATTTCCTTTTTTCCACTCTCTTTGCCCTGGCACAGAAAAAAACTTAATAATCCTGTAAGATTAAAGGAACTGATCCTGAAATGAAGTAGGACTTGGGCACATCAGTCACTAGATAGGAGGTTGCTGGTGTGCCATGGAACAGACAAATTAAATTGCTCAGAGAAAGAGTGATGAGATCCTTTGTCTGATTCCTGATCAGGAACATCTGTTGTGCAAAAAATGACAGCCGCTTGCTTCACTTTTCAGAGTTTATAATGCATTAGCCTTGCTAGTAGTTATCGGCAAGGACGCAAAGAGTCAAGTAAATCAAAAGCAGAGGAAAAAAATGAACAGTTCCTGGTAGAACAGATTTATTTTAGTGCTCATCAAAGGTGTCAGATTGACAGCTCTGACAGTTGAAATCCTTTACCAAATCATCAAACAGATGCTACCAGTCATGGAATAGACCCAAACCAGTGTTACCATTGCTGCTTTCTCACACAGCTGTGTCAATGTGCTCTGACTATGCCAGGATGAGACCACCACAAAAAGGAAAGCAACCTTACTTACAAATTCATTCTTAATGTATTTGCTTAGACTAGCTGAAAATGATGGGTCTGGTATCAGTCACACAAAGAATAATAAGAATAATGTGAGAAAGGATATCAGCTACCTTCATTCAGAGGCCGGTCTTTCTCAAATTTTTTTTGTTATCTCCACTAGCAATCAGTATGACTCCAAATCACCATTACTGCTAAAAAGAGAAATATTTCTTATGTCGGATAACAATGACTAATCAGTTCACTGAGATGTTCCTGAGATCTCTTCTAAGTGAAAAGTGATTTGTTTCACTTGCCAAAGAGTGGTTATTTCATGAACTAGTGCTTCAGCAGACCCAATAATCAAAATATTTAAATCTTTCCTCACAACCATAGCAATCTGCTGAACTAATTTCTTGCAAGGGTATAAACTGTTAAATGGTATCATTTCAATTGCTTCACTGGTACAGCAGATCTCAGGCAGTAACTGAAATTTCTGTTATTGTTTCACCTCATCTCTTCATTTCTCCTGGAAAGGGTTCTCCACTGTGAAATACATCAAGATTTACACTTGCACTCAACAGAGGTTATATATGTGGTTGCTCAAAGGAGTAAAGTGCCTGAAAATGGATGCACAGGTCTGTACACTGGGACATTAAGAATTTCAGTCTCACACAGAGATAAGACATTGTTTGCTTTTTCCAGTCTGCGACTGACTGACATCCTTCCCTTGACAGACACCACACTGAAATATAGCCATTTCACTGAATTTCCCCAGTCTTCCCACATTATTGAGATAGTACATCAAGCCAGCACGTCAGAGCATGGGATTACGTGAGAAAAATCTGTACAGAAAGAAGCAATGTCAACAGCTCTGCAAACAATATAAAATCCTTTGTGCCTCTCTCAGCCATCAGCAGCAGCATCAACCCCTATTAATCTACCCTGCCTCCAGTCTGCTATGTCAGCATGTTTCACAGTTACCCTACTCCCTGGCTAGAAAGTCTGGAAGGGTCCTCAGCATGGGACCAGAACAGCTCCATTCCCTGGCTTTGATTACTGTGCAGCAGGGCTAAGCACTGATAACCAGCTGGAGGGACTCGCGATGAAGAAGAAGCAGCAAACAGAACAGCTCAAAAAATTCCCCAACTCTCATGGAACACCCTGGTTAGAAGATGCTTTATAAACACAAGGTATAATCTCCACTTGACTCCTGCCACTTTTTAAAGGCTGTTCTTTCTTGAGTATTCCTGCTTTCATATTCAATCATAAAGCCTTAATGCTCTCTTTAGAAATGCTGGATGAGCATAAAACCTTAATGAAAACTGGTGGAAATATTATTGCTAAGTGCAGTTTCATGCTGATAACCGTCAAAAAGCTCATGATCTACAGGCTGCAGACACTTACAAGAAAAACCTGAAACAAACAAAAAAAAAACCAACAAAAAAAACCCCAACAAAAACACCCGGCCTGGTTTTGACCACAAGTTATCCTAATACCCACAGGACCTGTTTCATTTCAATCAAATTACAGTATCATCCTCCACGCTGACCCAAAACACAGGTTCATAGCAGTCTGACAAGATGTCAGCCTCAAGCCATATGCCCTTAATCCCACTGTCACACAAAATCACTTGCAGAATTTCCACTTACATGGATGATGAAGGCTCAAATGCTTAAAGAAAACACAGTTTAGCTTTGCCCAGCCTCATTAACTGAGCACTCAGGAAGTTACAACTTCTCAGCATGAATGTTTTCCAGAACATAATGAAGAACATTAAATCTCCATTACTTTTGGGGAAGACAGCTTTAAAGTCAAACAACAGTGTGTTACAAGCGAGTGGAACTTACCCTTTTGGTCTTGTTACAGAAAACCCTAATCCTGACAACAGGCAGATTTTTCAACAGGACATGGACAGGGGTCATGCCCACAACTTCAGGATTTGCTGATGCCTGTCACATGAGCCATCTGTTATTTTGGGACTCTGCTAGAACAAGGAATTTCTCCAACTCACTGAAGCAGAACAGATTTTCAAAAGAAACAACTGACAGCTACATGCACCTTTGGGCTGTGTCAAAAGGTAAAACTGACCTTAAAAAGAGCAATGTTCATCTGACACCACGATCCGAACATCTGCTTCGTGGTGCAGCTTCACCTGCACTTTCCCTTCAAGGACAATTTAAACAGAGAAAAGGACTTGCATCTTCACCTCCTGGGATGGACTCACACAGCTTTCCCTCTTCATCTCTTTAGGTCCTTGTCACTTCACAGAAGGTGGCACCCTGCTGAGTAGCCAGGATTACTTGGCAGGCCCATCTGGATGCAGCCACCCTGTGAGCTTCCCCCTGGGGAACTATGAATGACATACAAACACCAAAGTTGGCATCCACAGAGCAAAGTGCCATCTCAACAGCAGGAATTAAAATATAGAAGAGAAAACGGGCCTTCTGAATCCTCTTGTCAAACTCGCAGGGAGCTGGAAGCTGGGTTTGAAAGCTGTTTTCTCTCTGTACTGTTGACATGGATGGGCAGTTGTCAGAAATGTTTGTCTGTCTCCCTGTTTACACACCGTCACTGCTGAAGAACTGCAAAACTGTCTTTGCAGTCAGATAGCATCAAATTAAAGAAGGCACAAAGGACAGATGAACAAATACTAAAACTCAGGCTTCTTAAGCTGTTTATATCATTTGTCTGTGAGCTGTTGAAAAGCAGTGAGCTTTGCAGCACTGGAGAGCTTTGCATGTGATAAACGTGGTATCTTCAGTGAGGAAACAGTTCTTCATCCTAGAAAAAATTCACTGAAAAAGAAGTAGTTCAGTAGTTGAAGTGGGCTGAGGATCTCCACTCCATCTTTCACCATTAGTTGAGAAGTGAAGCTGAGGGAAAAGATCCACTCTGAGGGGGATTTATCTTCTTCTATCAAAATTAGATGAAGTATAAGCTATTGAATATGCGAAGATGAACAAGGATTATGCAGAAGCTTAGTGTTACCTGGTATCTCAGGCTTTTAAGTGATCATAAAAACAACTTTCTCATTATGTCCTTGGGAACCAGGAAAATGGGGAATTGTCTACAGGACCCAAAGCTCTGCACCTCAAGGTCATGCTTCAGTGTTTAGCACAGATCTGTTATGTGGGGAACTCCATGTCCCACACAGATGATTGGTATCTACCTGCTCTCCACTGTATTTCCAGCAAGCATGCAACTAGCACAAAAGAAACACATCTTCATTGGTTGTTTCTTGGCATCTTTGAGGTGAAGAGCAGCCAAGGGCTATGAAGAACTCACTGTGTTCTCACCAAAAGGACAATTTTGGGGAAGAGAATTTTAATCAGGCTCATGAAATAGCACAGCAATGATGCAGCTGCCTCATGAACTAAGGAAGATCTTTGGTCTACAGAACTATGGTCTGAAAATGTATACAGGTGCTGCAGTTCCTTCAGTGTTCATAGAAATCTAGTCAAAGAGCCATAAAAATGCAAATTCCATTAAATAGAGAATGTGTGGGCCACCAGAATGTGGTTTTTTGTGGCTCTTACATTTTTAGCAATTTCTTAGTCCAACAAATTGACCCACTGTTCCCTATGCATTGTACAGGCCATCAAGGGAAAACCAACAGGCTCTATTTTCTGTACAAGTCATTATAAAATGCAGATTAAATCTAGCAGAATCACATTTGTCAGCTGAGATGAAAAAAGTACAGAGGTGAAGAGGTAGCATTATTTTTAGGTCACCTGAATTTTAACAAGACTGAAAATTTCCATGACACAGTACCTTACATGAAAATTTGATACCAAGTAAAAAGCAATTTGCACTTTCCTTGGTGGTTTCTGAAAGTTATTAATATATTTTTTATTACTAACAGTGCTTTCGCAGCATCACATTTCTATCCCACAAACGATAAGTTATTGCAAAGGTCACCATAATTTATAGCCCTTGTTTTCAGTTTAATTGATGATTGAAAACAGTGGAAAGAAATTAGTAGATCTTTAATTCTTTTCAGGCTGTAGAGCTCAAGGCTGAGCAAAATCTTCTCAGTGTCAGCAGAAACCTTTTGCCTCAGGCTGGCTTGAAGAGAAGCATTTAATGTGAATGGTCTGAAAATTATTTACAATGAATTCCTTTTATTTGTGTATCTATATAAATATGCTTTCCAGCCCTGCAAAACTAAGATACAGAAACAGCCCAAACAACTGGAATTACAGGAAAATCAGATTATTTCTTAGTTGGAAAGTTCTTCATTAAGAAAGCCAACTTCTCTGCTGAGAGCCACTGACTGGCCTCTGCTTGATTTCTTTTACTTTCTCAGTTACTCCTCATTGTTCTGAAGCAGGAAGTGGATAATTTATTATACAGACTATGTAAAAACTCCATGAGAAGTTCATGGATGGAGTTGCCTTATATGCTCATAGCTTTTAAAAGAGAGAAATGAGATTGTTGATAGGTACTTGCATACAGTTTGTATCATTCACTCAGAAACAAAACACTCAATAACAGAACAGGTCACTGCACAGCCACTCCATATCAGCACTTGAGGGCCTGTCCTAACCCCTGGCAGACCTGAAGCCTGTGCAGGTTTCAGAGTCTCATCTGAGCAACTCAAAGCTCTCACAGCTAGCAAACATGAAAAAAACCTGTGGGTGCAATACAGGTTAATACTAGTGCCAGTCAAATTGTGGTGACATTGCTAAGGAGAAGAATGGGGAGTTTCACAGGATTAGAAACAGTGACACTCAGTCCCCAGTATGATGTAAGCAGGACCTAAATTGGTTGAGGGCCTTTGTGTCAAGAGAATCACCGGTTTTCCAGAACAAAAGAGATCTCTGAGGAAGCTACAACAGTCCCCTTTAATTTTCAAACCATGTACAGTTATTGCAACTGATTTCTTTGGTAAGTCTAGGCTTTCTAGGCCTCATAAAAATACTGGAAAGTGCATACATATCCCTCCCACTCACTGTCCTTTTGGAAAGCTCAGATACAAGAGAAAAATAACGAGTGCTCTAATGCTCTAGTGCATTAATGCACAGTCACACTGTTCCTGACTGTGCTATCTACCTGATTTTAGTTTACTCTCCTCTGGAAGAACATCATTTCATTCAAATAGTTCTGGGAGTTAGAGAACACCAAGTGTTCTCAGCTTAATGTCATGAAACCCAAATATTTTGGGCCAGAGTGGTAATTTTTAGTCACTGTATGGACTGCTATGAAAGCAAACAGATTAAAACTGTTATCTTGTTGGAGACTTTCATGTAAATCCCTTGGATCTTTAACTGTTTTCCTGGCAACATGGCTGATGGGACTCCAGCTGCATCACAGGGAATGAGTCTTACCCACTGTGTCCCTAAAGTACAGACATGATCAGGCATTTCACAGGGCAAGAGTGTGCCACTGAAACATGAACTTGGGTTAAACAAGAAGTCAGGTTAAACAGAGGTTTGATAAAAATTTTGCTTAGAAAGGTTTGAAAATAAGCCAGCTGCTCCTCCTGGACACCAGACTAAGGTGTCTGCTCTGATTTAGACCAGAAACACTAACTTCCATCTCTCACACCACTGGGGACCATCTAAGCCACCAGGCCACTGGCTATTTCACATGGCTACCTCTGCATTCTGTTATCTGTGCATTATAAAATACTACTCTCCCTTAGAAACACATTGCAACCATGTTCCACCACATAACTTCAACTTCTCTGGCTAAGAATGCTTTAAAATGCCACATACAGACTTCAGTTTTCTTGACACATGAAGGCAGTGCCACAGCACTGCAGACAGGGCAATGCTGGCTGACCCCCAGCAACCTCAGTCTCACCACGGGCTGTGTAAGGGCAGGAAGGGACACCAGGACAGCAGCACAGCAGCGCCTCGGGGTCACACCGTGCTGGGCTACCAGTGAGCCCCAGTTACACACACACAGAGATCCCTGTCTGACTGATCCCTGACCTGCCCTGTCTGACTGATCCCAGTCTGACTGATCCCAGACCTGCCCTGGCCTCCTGGGCTCTCTCTGTCTCAGCTCAGCTGCCAGCACTGCTCTGACTCTCCTCTGTCTGCCAGATCCGTAGGGAGAAGCACTGATGGGAAGAAGCAGTGCTGAACTCATGGCCCAGACAGTCCAGGCCCAGGGATGATGGGGAAAACACGTGAGCCAACTTTAATTTGCCTCCTGTGAATTTAGATTTGACATAAAGTGTGGAACAGCAAAGAACTCCAACCCTGACATTTCAACTGAAGAAAAACATAAATGCTGCCACTTCTCTGAGCCCAACTGCAGAACTTCCATTGGGAAGAACTGTAAAACATGAAGCTTTTTCCCACCTATTGACCTTGGGCTGTAAAGGATGATACTTCTTGCACCAGCTGCTGCACTGTGAATATTCAAGGCAGTTCTGAAAAGCCAGTCACAGAACATTTCAGTGAACCTGAAAAGCACAATGTCTCTTTAGAGCACATCAGTAATGCAGCACAAATTAAGGTCTTTCCAATGAACAATGACTAACTGGACTGAACAGTGAGAGGACCATTATAAGGTAGAGAGATAGCACTGTCTTTTCCATAAGATATTTTACATTATCTTACATTTAACATGGGGGCACTTGTAACTGAATTTTTTTGTGTAACACTTTGAGTCCTGCTAGAGAGGAAGGACAAGTCTGAAGAGAGAACATCAAATCTGGCATGCATAATGGATTTGGGAAACTTCTTGACAAGCAGTGGAAATTCCTGCAAAGCAGCAGAAGGATTGTATTTCATGTATTTAGCCCCCAGGATAGGCTTTCCCCTGGCGTTAAAGGGGTCTCAGTCTTTTGGCCCTCACTATCCCAGTACAGAGTAGTGCTCATGCCTCAGCAGAGAGCCCATTTTTCGGTATACCTGCTTAAGCCATGAAGTTGTCTTCATAATTAGTTGTGAGATGTCACTCAGAGATGACCTAACACAATTCCCTCTTGGGTACTGAAAAGTTGAGGCTTACATTTCCAAAAAACTAGTTTCTTATATAATCTTTGTAAAAAGATTGAACATCTGCACACACACACTCCTAGTGAGGAAGCCCAGCAAACTCCTTGACTCCCCCTGCAGAAGGCCAGCAGCTGCAGGAACTGGTATTCTGGAGGTCACACCTTCCAGAGTGACCACAGTGATGCACCAAGTTGTGTTTTGGAACAGCAACAAGAGTGCTGCACTGTCATCTGCACCAGATTACCCCCTGCAGGGTCATTAGAGACAAGCAGTGATTATGCCAAAGCCCTTTATCTTATTCTGGTAATATTTTCAAGCCTTAACAATCACATAAAATTGGCAACTACAGAATTTTTGGAATAAAAGAGTGCATCTTCTGAGGTACTCAGCAAATCTTGACCTGGCCATAAGCAACACAAAAGGACCTCATAGAAATCACTCAGTGGCAGGAGATATCCATGGACTCCCTGCATATTTAACAAGTGCTCAGCAAACACAAGTGAGTAATGACCTGCACCAACTCATGGGATAAGGTGTTATAACTCATTCAGATGTGATTACATTGGCATAAGAAAGAAGAGAATTAATTTTTTCACTAAAAGCTCTTGAATGCTACCTCCAAGCTGAGCTCTGAAGCCTCTATGCTAGATCTTTCTTTATTTGATATCACAGATACAGCCCAGACATTCAAAGACTACGATGACTGCCATTTTCCTATTCCACAACCTTCATTTGATGTTGAGAGCTTCAATCAAACATTAATGTACATCTCCCTGAGGACACAGGCTTTCTGTAGAGGACAAAACTGGTCCTTCAAAGTGGTAACAAAAATATTCCTGTATTTCACCATTTAGGTCCACTTTCAACTTGCCATGAATTGCTAGCAGGCAGTTTAGTGCCTGGCAGCTGTCTGACAGTCAAAGCAGTAGGCAGCCATTTGGAAGCTCTTCGGCCATACATTCTCCACACAGTGAGTCTTGGGAATACGGTCTTGGTTGAAGCAGCTTCAATTTCATTGTTATTTTGTTGCTCATTTTTAATCTGCTTCTACAGAAAAACACAGTTTTTCTAGTTGACTATTCCTATGCAGGAGAGTTTTTTAGGTATCAAATACTTGGCTGCTTTTCCCCATACAGATTATATTTTAATATCTCCCAATCAGATAAATTTTAAGTTCTTTACTTTAAAAGGAAATTATTTTGAATATTCTTTTGACTCACAATGTAATACATGACCTTGCCTGCATGATAGCAACAAAATATACTACAATGGAATAGGGTTTAAAATTTACTAAGTACCTGATGGTTGAGTTTTTCAAATGCCATTGCTTGGGAATCCTCAGTTCATGAACAGAATACGGTAATCACACAATTAGATTCTGCTACAACATTTAGCTACAAAGAAATTAATTCAAACTTATTCTCATCAGGATGCAAAGCATTTACTTGCTAATTCCACCTTTTATTACTCCAAAACTAACTTCCAGAATTAATTTTTAGTACAGCCAGCTAATCTCACATCCTGGGCACCAGGTTTCTACAGCATTTACAGTCATGTTTCTTCTTTTCCTGATGTCCTGGAGAACAAAAGATTTAGAAGATAGACAAATATATTGTAGTGCCAGCCCACTGGAACAGCAGGGCAGATATCTGCTGTTGCTGAGCAGCAGTTAAGCCTGCACAGAGACCTTTAGAAGTGTTCATGGTGGCACAGGATTGATCAGGAGAGAAATCTGGCATTATACAATTCTCCAAGAAATTACACACAATTGAGAACAGAGAAACATCAGGTGATAGGATGATCCCTGCTTCCTGGGCATCAGTAGAGCTACATTATAAGACATAAGAAGTCTACACTGCTTCACTAATTTGCTCTTTGATTAACTGACTATAAATAGTATTTTGATAATTTATTTATATTGAGAAAGATTTCCTGCTTCATACACCCAGGTAAGTTAAACATAACTAATATAGATTCTCAGATGGGTTAATGAATTATGTCAATTGATAGAGGCTCAGTCAAGTTGTTAGTTGGAGAAATTAATTTTCTAACAAAGCGCTCATAATTAAAGATTTAATAATTTGTTTTTAATGTTGTAATTCAACTGCTAAATCAATTACATCATGGAGGTATTAGCAGCAGGAAGGCAATGCACTATTACACAAGATACACAGTGCTTTACCAGTTTTTCCTGAATTCCTATACCAGAAGAAACAATTTGCAAGATCCATTTAAACCAGCTTGAGTCTTCCCACACAACTGGGGAATGTGGACCATGTGTCTGAATGACAGCCTAGAAAAAGAACAGATTTGTTGTGACTATAGTCCATTATAAACTAGTCTTACTCTATTTTTCTTTACACATGCATCTTATGAGGCTTCTCCACATGGTCACCATTTGCTGAAGCCATGGCAGCCCAACAGCTTGATCCACTATGCAGGAGCTATTCAGTGGAAGCCTTTCTGTGAACTACTACAAAATCCAGGAAAATCGAGTAGGGCACTGTTCTTCTCCCAGTTATACTCACAAGCACACATTCTGGTAATAAATAGTACAGAACTAATTAGCAGTAGAGAGCAAGTTTAGCTGAGTTGTATTACGGTGTTGCAGACAGCATCCTATCAGACTCCTGACGTGGGGCTTGTTTAGTTTGTACTGCAAGGATCTCAGTGAGCAAAGGTTGCTGTAAGTATCTGGAAATACCTAATCCAAAATAGTTTCTGAAAAACAAGTTCCCTGTAATCAAGCCTCATGTACATGCCTGCTATCCAAAGATGTAGAAACTCAATCTGACATGACCACCATTTTCCCTTCCCTGAGAATGACTGTGGCCTGGGATATGCTACATACAGGGATCTTTACTACATCTGACTTGCCTAAACAACCACCTCAGGCAATAAGCAGCTAAGCTGCTTCCTGTAATGGCTTCAGATCCCTCTGGAAAGTGTTATGACTTTCCAGCAGTTATCTGTAAACAATATGTCCACATACATCAGACATGTGCAGCACATATACCCATTAGTCCCTCTTACATTCACTGAGATTTATACAATTTGCTGGTGTATATATATTTCTGAAGAGGTTCAAATGTTCAGAGCATACTGGACCCAGCTTGGTACACCTCTTGGCAACAGCAGGGATGCCAAATATGGATTTTTTTTCAATTACTGAGCACAAGATTTGAACATAACAGACCAGTGTTAGTCTTGTGGTTCTTCCACTGAGTGCAAGTAGTCCATGTATCTACTCCTGTTTCCTACTGTCATGCTCTACGTGTTGTAAATACAGGTTTATGGGTGTAAATTATACATGCTTCACTGTGATTCAATTTGTGCATGTCCCCCCATGAGATCTTTCAGCCCTGGCCCTCAGGGGTTTTAACTTAGGATGAAACAGCCAACAGAGAGAGCACAATGCCCTGTGGAAGACACTGCCCACTAGGAGAGTGGTCAATACAGATGTACAAGAAACCTATGGCAAAGATATCACAGAACAGCCAGGTCTAAGCACCCTTCAGACCAACCCCATGGAACTCCCAGGAAGCCCCATGAAACTGCACATACTACTGGCCACAATAAATAAGAAGGGCCAGAAGGATTTGGTCTTCCTGGCAGACTTTAAAATTGAGCTGCGACTGAAGCTATGAAGAAGCAGCCTTGTAGCACGGCAGGTTTTGATGGAGGTTTGTCTGTGGGTAGTTCATGGCTTCCCTTGTGAGGCTCATGTTAAGGATGGCTTTAGGTACAGACACATAGACATGAAAAACACCAGCTTCAAAATGAAAACACTGCCCAGGCTGCTCTGACTGTGAGAATAGAGGCAAAACACCCAGCACAGCCCAGCAGTTCAGCATGCTCAGACCATGAAATAGGATCCCAGTTCCCACAGTTTGCACGCAGAGCCCACCTGGGGTTACGACCTGGTAGCTCTGAAGGAGTCAGTCCTGCCCAAGGCTATTGACAGCCCTCACAGCTTCCTGCCCCTGCCTCCTGCTCTAGGAGACCACTGCAGTGGAACATGCCTAATTAGTTACTAAGTAATTCATAAGCCATTTGGTCTTTATACATAGGGTCCTAAAATTTAATTTTGCTTACACCGCTGAAAATCTATGAGCTGCTTCAGGGATGAAAGGCATTACCAAGAGCCATTTTGGCTAAAATCTCCTGAATTTTATCCTGTGTTTAAAAAAAAAGAGCAAAAATTAATGCATCTAAATATGATCATGCATATTCTTGTCCCAAGAGAATGCTAAGCTCGACTCACAGAATTACCACATTTGGCAGTGAGGCTCTTCCACTTTTAGGGGCTGTAAAACTGTAATAAGGCACAGAAAGCTTTTATTGGATTTCCGTTCTCCCACTGTGTATTTGAGGTCTTATCCTGATACCAGCAACATTGAAGTCAACAAAACTCAAATATGCCTTTTCAAGTCTTGCTAAACAATGGAAATGAAAAACAATGAGAACCAGCAGCATTACTATTATGTATCTGTAGTGTTAAATGTGTTTATCTTATTACATTTGCTTAAAATAGAAGGTGTTTTATAAACTGGCCTTTCAGCATAGTAATATGCTAATATATTTCAGGCATGCTTCTTTCAATTGGTATATTTGGGCAATTTATCCAATGCCTCCATATTAAAAAAAAAAAAGAATGAGATTCTAATACCTGCTCTCCACGTATCTCCTCTAATATTCCCTCTGGCAAGAATACTTTTCAATCCTTCTCTATGCATCATGGCATTTTCTATTAACAGATATGGAAATGAGAAATATAAATAATGCTTGATGAAATTTGTCTTCAGATATGGAACAGAGTAGAAAATCATTTCTGTTTCTGTAGATGTTTGGGTAGAAGAGAAAACACACTCTTGCATCCTGTTCCAAATTATGAGACTTAGAGTACTGCACTTATTCTTCTTCTGTACCAACAGTCCAACCCCAAAACCTGTGCAGGTTGGACTGGAGGATGCTTTTGGTACTAGTTTCAGCTCAGAGCCTTGTGCTGCCCACAGACTGAGCTTATGAGGGCTAAATTTAAACAAGGAAGGGGTGGGTTCAGGCACACTGCGTGTACCGTCATTGGGGTGCACTTTTCTGAAAACCACCATCAGGCTTCCACCTACCCAAACAACCCTGGTGTTACATACACTCTGATATGGGGCAGCAAATCCTTCAGCACCTTACAGTGATTGAAAAAGTCAAAAGAAAACTCTCCCTGTAGCAACCGAGTGCAAGAGGGATTCTGGCTGAACCACGCAGTGGAAACCAGGAGCAGCAGGTCAGGGTGCAACTTGCATTGATCCTATTGCTGTAAGAGTACAGTCTGTACATAGGAATCATTGATACAGCCCTTAGGCAGTATAGGACATGTGATGGGACAAAGATAGGTTGCAAGCTACATGTGTAGAAGTCCAGCCTGTAATCCATTCCCTATCAGTCTGCTGTGTGTTTGGAAGCCCAGTTGACAGTCCTGAAACAAACACAAACATCCTGCACTAAATGACTCATCCCAACACAGCACTTCAGCCCAAGACACAGAGCCCATTCTTCTTGCACATTGAGATATAAAAGCAGGAGTTGGTTTCTGCCAGGTGGAAGCAGTGGCATTAGTGATCTTAGCAGAGTGATGTGCCATGCAGTGGGGAGAACAGCAGGTGAATAGCTACCATGGCTAGAAGAAAACACAGGCCAAGGAAAAGTGACAGCTGAAGGACAGAACTCCCATTATATAACACGAAGTGGAGTGGGGTATTGTTCATCCTGCTATCTTACAGCATTCCTGCAGAATAAAAAGAGAGGGGTACAAAAGAATAATTATCACAGACATGCTGCTCTCTTCAGCTTCAAACAGAGAGAAACGAGTGCAGCAGATACCAACCATGCCAAAACATGTCAATATTCAGATACAGTAGAGACAGAAGTGGTCTTCAAACATTCTGCATCTCCAGAAGGCCAACTTGTTTCAAACCAAGAACTACCCCTTCTAATAAATTCCTGCCATAGTTTTTTTGATAGGAGAATCCTTCTATCTCCTTAATCAGAAGAAAGTAGCTCAAGCAGAATACCTTTGTTCATCCAGACATGTTGAAAACTAGGAAGAAATTAGTACAACCAATTATTTATTCAATGGGATCGAGACCTATGGTCTTAAGCCCCCTTTGTCTACTTCAGACTTCTACCTTTGCTTTTATGTTATCAGTGGTAAGGAATGACGTTACGTTTCTACCAGTTAGCAGATTTTATTTTGTCTCTAACATCACTTCTTGCATTTGCACAAAGCAACTCTTGTAGGGCTAAGTGTTTTTAGCAGTGGCCTTTCACTTCAGGCATCTTTGTTTCAGCATCTTCCCATCAAGATCTGTACAGTCTGATTTTTAATGCTGCTTTGTTCCTGGTGCTCCAACTGATTCCAGCAAGGGCTGTAAACAGTCTGCACTTTTAAGGGTCACATATAAAGCAGTGAATAGTGGGACAGGCACAACCCAGCTTGGAGGTTTCCCACAAGAGAATATACTCTGAGCCAAGGGGGAGCAGGAGGGATAGAAAAGCTTGAGGATTGCATGGAATTTGTCCTGAGAGTTACACCAAGTTGTGCTGGGATCCTGATGAGAGTGATGGGAGGAAGATTGGCCGGGACATTGGTAAATGGAGGGGAAACTTACTCACAGTAACCTTTTCCAACCTTTACAGTGTTTCCAATTGCAAGAATCATGAGTTTGGGTACCTCTCATAAAGATCCCTACTGCAAAAGTAACAGTTTTCCTAACTAAAGTTCTTTTCTTTGTGTTTTTGGGAAAAGTTCTGAAATAGAAGGAGAATTATCTAGTAATTTGAAAACTGGATGGTAGCAAAAAACTGAAATGGAGGTAACACATTTTTCTAAATCCCTTTCTTCTTAAATAATCTCGTAAGATGGGAAAGTTGATGCAGTGCCCTGAACTGTGTGAACTTGGTTTTGTCAAACTTTGTAATTCCTGCTGTAATGATTAGTTGGGTCACATGTAGGGAATAAGGCAAGGAGTTAATGGTTTTATGTTTTGGTGTGTCAGTTTGAAACTCTGGTGCCATAGCATAGCATCCCACAGGTGAGTTACAATATCTTGGGTGAGCATGAAACCACTAGTGAGAATTAAAACACAGAGCTGGCAGCCATTATAGCTACAGAATCTTGCTAATAAATTCTTATGTATTAGTGACTCCCTATTATCATTCACACTGATTTAATGCTAGCTACCAAAAAATCTGCTGGAAGTTGCATGCAACCATCAGGATGCCATTAGTAATCTGTGCCATAGCAGTCTGATGGTTAATGAGCCTTTTGGCATGTAAGTCACTTATCTCAATTTCAGCAAGTTGGTGCAGGGAGGGACAATTTTCTGCTAATCCAGCCCAGCACTACAAAAAGTTGGGGTTTTTCCATTAACTGTGTAATGAAGTTGCAGAGAAATCTAAGTGTTAATATGTGGAAACATGGCTGTACAAGCTGCTGCCACAAAACTTTTAAAGAACAGGTGTACCAAAACACAGAGAACAGCTGAGAAGAGTACATTTCAGCCATGATTCCTTTAGGGATAATGAGCTGTAATCCTAATGTAGCCAACAGCTTTGATGAATCAGATATACTGGATCCACAATTTTGCAGAATGAATATTGGTATATACTGTGCTTATGAAACAAAAACCCAACAAAATCAACCCACTTTGAATCAAAAACTATAAAACAAGACACATGAGTTATAAACTCAATCTGTTGCTTCAATTCTCCCCACCATCCCAGCCTTAATTTTGTCTTCCTAACCATAGACTCTTCAAGTCAAGAACTGGCTCTTTTAAGATATGGTGGGGATGTTTCTATAATCTAATTCAGCAGCAGACTATTTCATCACAGGCACTCATATAACAGGGGTGGGAAGACTTAAGGACATCCAAGCAGCTGCACCCTGTCAGCTGATAAGGAACTGCAGATCACACACATCAGTGATAATGTGGCCTAAACTGTTTGAACACGTTTATTGCTGCTTCCCTGCCAGTAAATCCATGCTTGATATATCAATATTCAGAAACTTTGTAAATCCACAATGCAGAAAGATGGTCTTCAATGATTTCTAAGCTTTTCAGTGTTTCTACAAATACTACAAGAGCAGATTCGTTGTCATGCCTTTTTTCCAAAAATGTCCCTTTTTTAAATTCATGGGCTGCTCTATTTATTCTATGAAAATTGTTTGTCAGAATATACATAAAATCCTCCAGACTTTGGAAGGCTTGTCAGAAACAAAATTTTCATGGAATAGTAGGCAGTGCTGCTAGTTTAACCCTGATTCAATAATGCATTTATGTGCCTCCTTTCATGTAGGCTCAGAATTCTCCTGTTTTAATGGATGAGCAGACTGCAAGAAGGCAATGAAGCACCTAAGTGTTTTTGTGAATTAGAGCACTTCATAATACTTTAATTATGTAACAATGTAGCTCTTAAAAGTCGTCTTTTCTAACAGTTACAATACTGCTGTTTAAATAGCATGTGGGTCCTTTTTTAATTAGCTATTGCTAGGTAGAAATTTTTAAAACCTGAAATGACAAAGACCCAACAATTATTTCAATAGCTTAAATTAAGCTTATTTTTGCTTGCCACAGTTATAATTGGGCCTTCATTTAGTAATGCTACACAAAAACAGCAGAAGTATTTTCCTAAATGTTTGAGCACTGCTCATTCTAGCAGGAAAGCTTTGCTGTTGCTTATTTTCAGACACACATCATTTGGGGTAAAAACTACTGCAGTGAGGCAGGGAGTGGCTTCAGCACTCTGACTAGTGTGGTCTATGAAGCAGAGAAACTCAAAAAGACCTAGGTATCCCCTGCCATTTTTGACTTCTGTTTGAAGGACTTCCATAAACACACTTGCTTGTACCAAAACAAAAAATCCACTGATTAACCACGACAGATTTTGTCAGCATTAGAAAGGTACAGTTCTTGACATCAGCTCCTACACCATATGGAGGCAACGGGAATTTTAATTTAATTTTTAACCTTTAAAATCTCTCAACTGTACTCTAGAAACACTGTAACACCCTCTATGGAATGGTCACCAGGCAGAAGATCTTTCAGCATCTGTCTTCATCATGACAATCACCTTAACAGAAAGGGGCACAGATTTCTTTTGCTTATATGCAGTAGGGAACACTTGTATTTTTAAATTTGATTTCTTAATTGTAATGTGGCATGGAATTACTGTAAGGAAAATGCAAAAAACCCCACATAATTATAAATTCTTTAGAACATTATTTTAGATTTCTCACCTCTGCAGTATAAACCCACAACACTGTACACTCAAACTCTTAATATATCACAATTTGCCATAGCGATGTAAACAGCTAGTCTCAGAAAATGAAGGTTGGGGTCAGGTTGTTTTTTAGAAGGTAACTTATGTAAAGGGCTCCAAATGAAAGCATACATGGCATAGTTTTCTTCAGCTATAAGGCAAATCACAGAATGAAAGAAGAAAGGAAAACAAGGCAACATATTTAGAAAGATCAGCAAGTTTCTGAAGTGGGTGTTTTTGTCATGCTACCTAGTTGCTGAAATGTTCCTGGGTTATAAACTGAGATCTAAACTTGTGCTGGTAATGTTTGGATGAAGCCCTGGATCCATTAGGGAAAATTGCACAGAGTCTGTCCACTACACATTTTAAAATTAAGCTGAAATGGTGATTAAATACCAATTTCTCTGGCTAAAATATCACATAAGTGATTGCTATGGTGAACCACTTAGATGTTGCCTGCTGAGACATACTCCTAGAGTCACAGTGACAAAAATAAGAAACTAATACAGTGCCCAAGTTAGATACCACATAGTCTCTTCTGAGAGATTTTTTGCTTCTGTAGTTACCTATGGAGACAGCAATGTAGGAAATACAGCATGGAAAAAGTGACAGAAGATCTAAGGGGCCTAAAAGGCTAGAAGTTATTGCTGGCTTGTGATGGTGGCAGACTACTCACTGTCTACCATAAAAGCTGAAAATCCAAATCTTTCTGGAAAGGCACTGCTCATCTCATGAGAAGGTCTGAAGCCTTTGTGAAATATTCTGAAGGGCAAAATATTCCCAGATGACACATTTTGTTAAGAGAAGTGGGAGTTATTTCAAGGTGGTATAAAATGCCTTGGAAAGCTTGTCAGGTGGCATATGGAAAATTCAAGTAGTGTGTGCAGGAGTGCACATATGGTTGGGAGGCTCTCAGAAGCACTGGGAGAAATGGCCAACAAGCAGCAAGATGATGTCTCTGACACTGCACTCAGCAGTTACAAGAATAGATTGGTAGAACCTGGCTTTAGGTGCATCCTGTGACAAGCAGCAAAGCAACCCATGAGGGTCACACAGAGCTCTATTCTCAGCAGATGTGCCTTACATCAGGGTGGCTCAGTGACAGCATGCTCAATCCAGCGTGCACTCTCCTGCATATACAGTCCTGGAAGAAGGCAGGAAGATGCTTTTCAAACCTGTACCAGTTTTGACAGTATTTCATAAAACTCCTGAAGAGCTGGGGGGCTGAATGCTCTCCTCCTGATCACTGAACAGCTACCCACACCTTCTGTCAAGTACATCTGTTATTGCCAAACGTATTGTCAACACCTCTATTTACAACTTAACACATTTTTAATTCATGCCACTTCCAAACTGTGTGCACATACTACTATCCCCACCTGCTCCCCCAAAACTCAACCACACACAACTAATGGAAGAGTTTCATGTGAAACAGAGAACTGGATTCTTGGCCAACCTGTGATGGAGGTCACAAAGGCCTGGGCTCCATTACCTGAGGAAGCTAGGTAGCTGAAAGCCAGTTCTCATCAATAAATCCAGCCTCTGCCTTAGGGGGCCTACAATTTTTTAAGGACCAGATGCTGAGAAGGCATACAAACAAAGGGTTAGTAAATACTTGCCCTGTCTCCAGTACAGGCCATTACTGGCCACTGTACAAGACAAGCAGTTGAACTGCACCTATCTTTGGTCAGACACTGGTCACTTTCTGTAGGATCTGCTATTGGCATAATGCTGTGGCATCCAAGCATAGCTAACTCTCTTTGGAAAAAGCAAAGCAGAATCTGAGTAAATCTTACTGCATCCTGACTGGTGCAGGGGGCTTTGGGTAGCCCAGAGCCCAAACAGTGCACACTGACATTAGGGAGGAAGGCTGTTCACCCCACAGTTCTGAGCTGCAGACCTACGCTGAGCACACACCACAGGCTCCACTTCTTCCAAAGAAATAACAGCAAAGAGAAGTCAGGGGAGGCAGAAGAGCTGCTGTAAGTCCATTTGCACACAGAAGCATATTTAGATGTGTCTCCACATTTCCACATTTGTAGAACGTGCTCTGAAATCTGCTTTCCTGAGTGTTAATCTGCTCTGAAATCTGTTTTCCTGAACAACTACTAACAGAAGTGATATTAGCTATCCAATATAACACTTGCTAATTATACACACTGTTTACTAACATCACATCTAAACACTGAAATTTTCTTCCCATTTTTTCTTAATGATTGGAGCATCCTATTGCTTTGATACTCATGTACTTCAGGAAGTGTTCATATAATATGAAGGATTTACAGGAGAGGGAGGAAGAGTGGCATTGTAAGATGCTCAAACAAAACCACATCACTTCTCCATAAAATGTTCAAGAGCAGATGATGATTGTCCTAAAGAAGTGGTAGTAAAGCAACCTTCACAGTGTTTATTGGATATCTAGCCCACTTGCAAATAAACCCAGGACCATTCCATTTGTTATACTTTTTAAATGTCTGTCTCTGTGTTGACACTGCAAGAACAGGGACCTTTCTGTTCAATCCTGTGTTTAGGTTCTTTTCTGGTTTAAGAATAATGTCTTGTCTCACAGGGATAAGAGGAAAATAAGCCCATCATGCACATATTAAGCATACAATAACAAAGTCTATGTCAGCAAATTATAAAATATTGCTCATTGCTTTTATTATTCTTCAGGGAAGATGATAAAAAATATTTGCAGAAATTATTTAGCCACAACGATTTACTCTGATGTGTATCATCAGTAGGGAAAGAACTGGATCTAAATACAGATATGCACACCATGAGCATCATGGGCAGCAAGGGACAGCACCAGTATTAAATGGGGCATTTAATTTTGGATGGAGTAATTAAAACAAAATCCAGAATTGCTCTAGGGTTATAAAACACTCGTGGATACGCTATAAAGAAATCTGTGGTGTAGCTTCTGTGAGCTTCTGATTCCTCTGCAACGGAGCCATTATGCTCAGAATTTTGCCTCCAAAAGCTTAAGACATATATAAGGACATTGTGAAATAATAAGCAAGAATCATGAGAACTGCAGAGATTCTTTGAGGAAATCTTTCCATACTTTCCCTTCCTCATGACCTCAAATAATATTCCTCTAAGAATTTTTTTCCTTTAAACTGTTCCTGGTAAACAAGGAGAAATACAAAAAAAAAAAAAAAGCTTTAAGAAGGGAAAGGGAAGCTTTAAGAAAATGGAATACGGGAAACAAGATTCTTTTAAGAAAAATGAGGACAGCCTCATTTTAACTCAGGTTTACATAGTTATTGGACTAGTGAGCTAGTGAAAGTGATATTTTCTAGTCTGTTCTTTTCAAATGATAACTGAAAGGTGGGGGTTTTCTTATACATGTTAAAAATATTATCTCCATATATTATATTCATAAATGTTTTTAGAAATAGATACTTCAGTCATATTTACAAAAGACTTGAGCATTTCAATCACAGAAGGAAGCTTCTAGTAACCCTGAACCAAACCATGCTTAGTATTTTTTTTTCTCTTCTTTAATATTTCTATTCAAATCTACATTCTTTCTTACAGGGACAAACCTCAACACAGGGCCCTTACACAGTGCAAGTTACCAGCCAACACATCTGCATTTCAGTCAGAAATGGACATGAAATGCCAACAGGGCTCCAGATACTGCTCTTCAAAGTTCAAGTGCACTACCATCCCACCATGAAAGATTTCCAGGAATTTTTAAATTCATCCTTCATCTGCTTAAACAACAATTAAGAAGCAACCAAAACACAGTGGAGGGGCAAAGCCAAGCGTTCTCAGGGTGCTCAGAACCTTTCACTCGTTGTTTTCTATGCCCTTATTCATCTCTCATCGCTATTCACCTCTTGCTCATTCCACTCTGAGGGAGGAAAAATACACAGAAATCACAGGTTCACCATGACCACTCATGTGGGCACATCCATGTCTGAAGTGAGACTTCAGCTACACAGTATTCTCCTCTCCTCCCACCCCATCATACCCAAATGCAAAGGACAGCAAGGTACAGCAAAATACATATAAGCCTTTTTAGTGTCAAGGATTCAAAGACAAGGTGTCAGGGAGAGGAAGAGAGGTATTTTTCCTCAGTCTTCCAATCTAGCAAAGGTAATACCTGACTCCCACAGTGTTTTCACCAGCTGTCAAATACATCTCATATACGTGACTGTTACAAAAGATACTAAATATCAGCATATTATCAAACTTCTAAGTACTGATTACTGATTTTTCCATAACAGTAATAGGGGTTTAATGAGAAAGAAATGTTCTTGGTATTTAGGTTCTATGTAAGGCAGCACGACATTTGTTACTACAGATTTCAAGACAAAAGATTTCCCAGTTCTGGAAATGTGAATGACTGAGAAAAACTAAAATGGCAAATAGAATTAAAAGGTTCTGTAAATAAAATTGCTTTTCTGTAAGAGCTAAAGGGAGAAATGCTATTCCTTCTCCTTCCATTCTCCTGCCATTGCAGGATGAAATTGATTTAACCTCATTTACTGCTCTCTAGGAAGAAATCATTCAGCCATAAGCCTCCCAGGGAGCTTCCCTTGGCTGTACAAAAGCTCAAAATGTCACTGCATTTACAAATGAACAGAGCCTCTTACTCAAAAGGATTCAGTGGAGTCACCAGGAAGAACCGTGGCCTACAGGTCTCTTCCTCTCAGGGTAGATACTTTATTGGTAGAATAATGTGTTTCTCTCAGAGAGGAGAGGTGCCATGAGCTTGGTGAATAAAGTAGTTCCTGGCTTAGGTTCAAACACATTTATAGCCAGGTGTGATCTTTCACTTCTGCCTGTGTGACCTGGTTCCAGGAGCAGTGTCCATGAGGTTACGTAAGATCAAATGTACTTGGTCTCAGTTTCGTGGGAGGTATTTCCAACTGCTTAAGCATTTTCCCAAAACTGCAGAACACTATTCTCAGTCCCCTGCAGTAATGGTGTGGTGGAACCAGGTCACTTAAGAAATCAGGCCACCAAATGGTGCTGAGCTTTCCAATCTTCTCCTGACTTTGAAAATGTTACAGCGTTAGCCACCGACAGAGCTGAGAAGAATGGGTCCCCTTGTCTCACAGACCCATCCCACACACACACCTCTTGGACATCTACTGCCTCCAGACATACTTGGAGCTTACTATCTTTAGTCCCACATAAATGCATGATTGCAAGCAATCTCAGTTACTGTGAGCCACTTTTTCCACCACTCAGCATCTCCATCCTTGGTTTATCACTGCCTTCCCCATGCATGCTGCTTCTTCTTGCCTCAGGAGCAGCACACACAATGCTGTCAACAGAGTGCAACCACAGAATGCTGATAGTGACTGTTCCCAGCTTGGTCTAGATTCCCACACAGCTGTTCATTTTGTTAGGGGAACAAGAATGTTGGTGTACACAGACAGAGACACATACTTACAGAGCTGCTCAAACCCTTCTGGGACAAAAATAAAATAAACCTTTCTGGAAATTTTGATTTTTGTTTCAGACCTTCCTCCCTTGATCCTTTGTTGATAGGTCTTTGTCCTGACCTTGTGCTGGTTTAGTCCTATCAGGTGTGACCTCCAAGTAACACAGATGTATCCCAAGTCCTACCAAATATAGTTCTACCAACAGAATTCTTCTTTGCCAGTAAGTTATTTTGGACATTTTCTGAGTTTGCACAGGCTTTGCCAGCCAAGGGACAACATCAGCTGTACCCCCTGGAAGATGTTTGATGGTAGAGCTACTCAGGAAAAACACTGGTTACATGGATCTGGCCCGTGCTTGTTCCCCACTGACATTGCTTTGCCTTGAAATGGTTTCGCTGGGGGTGAATAGCAAACATATGTTACAGCAATATCACTCGCAGCGCTACACAGGTGGCTAAATCCATCATCATATGGCATCCACTGCAGGCAAGCTAGCTGTGAAACGGCACAATGCCAGCCAAAATCACACATCAATAGACAAATTAAAAAGAAACCACAACAACCCACTACTTAATCCGAGGCCACGAAATACACAATTCATGAGCAGTGTATTTATAGAATGTGAATTCGAGGAAGCAATTGAAGAAGGAAGGACAGGGAGCTGGGGATATAAAATTCAGAAGGTGCTTTGCGCCACTCCCCATTGCAAAATCCCACTGCACAAAAATAAATGACCTGCTCAAATTGTATTTCTTTCTTCATTTTTGTTGGTGTTTTTGCCTTTTTTTTTAATTGTGTATACAGATGCTTCATGAGCATAAGTGCATATACAGATGGCCATTTAGAACTTACACACTTGGCAATTAACTGGGAATTCTCCACAGACTTGTGCTTGTACATACATTAATGGTGTGTGCACACTTACTGAGATTTCACACTTTGTTCACTTGTGCCTTTGGTATCTAGGAAGTCACTTGATGTTGGGCTGAAAGTTAGTGTGAGTGTCAAAGGGAATTGGTTCATGTAAAACACAGTGGAAAAGGTAAGAAAAAACGCTTGCCACAGTCAAACAAATTCTCACAATTTGTACTTCTTAGGTATCTCACAGGAGAATAAAGAGAAGATTAAAAATTTAAAAGAAACAGGAAACAAAACGAGGCTTTGCAGCCTCTTCTGTTCAGGTGATTTCTCACTTGGCTGAGATACAAACATACACACAGCTCTCTCTTCACACACTCTTCTCCACCAAGTTCCTCTGTACCAGCACAATGTCATTTTAAAAAGGCTGAGTCCCACTTCTCACCAAAATAAAAGGTTGGCACAGCAAAGGCACGCACTTAAGAGACGCTTCCCACCTAACTGAGAGACTTGCCGAAAACCTTCAGGGTAGTGTCAGTCATGAAGAGAAATGCAAAATGGTTACACTTTCTTCTGTAAATAATCTAGTTTAACATGAGAACGTTTCTAAATTGCCTGCTTTCTTACTTACATGCCCTACTCACAGAAACTTTAGTGTAATGGCAAGGATACTCAGAACACCTACACTAGCTGATCACATAAATTGCATTCTTCAGTTTCTGTGAGCCAGATCTCAATGTTTCTATATGGGCAAAGTCTGTTATGCTTATTGTATGAATTTCTTTCCACAAAAATTAAACTGCAGTTTAATTTACTGATACAGACTGCAAATATACTAGAAAACCCACTTAAGCACACATGACAGAATATAATCTGATTAATAAAATGGTATAGGATTACAGCATGCAAGGATTTTATTTAAGCAAGTTCAGTCTCAAGCACACCCTTAAGTCTGTCTTGATTCTGTACAGCATATACTCAAGGCCAACTGATACCCAGGAGGTTTAAATACATGCTTAAATTATTTATGAAAGAAATTGAGGGGGAAAGCACAATTTAATTCTAAAAGGAATTATTCTTTAGTTCAGCCTATGTTCTCAGGAATGTGATTACAAACTCCATGATGAGAAAACCACACTGCTTTTAACACCAAGAAGCCCCTTCCAGGTGTATTCAAGAAATCCCTACTGTCATCTTGGTACACAGGAAGAGAAAGTGTACATGCTCCAGCAGAAAAACACCTCAGGCAGGCCTGCTTCACATCTCTGCTAAGGGGCTGTGCTCCTAAAGCTCTGCTGCCTTAAAGTGTAGAGCATGGGCTCCACAGGAGTGATTAGACAGAGCTCAGAATTTCACTAGGATTTAGCAAAAAAAAGGGGATAGATGAATCTGATAAGTCACGAAGAAATTCTGGTCAATGCTGGAAAAAAATAATCCACACGAACAACGAGAAAAAAAATCAGCCCCATTCAATGTACATAATGAAAATCTGGATTAGTGCCTTACAGGAAGACACAATTGAGCATCCTCTCTCTCAAAGCACTGAGTACAAATGAAATCAGACTATAAAAGGTTCAGCCAAATAACATTTTGAATTTAAATTGATCTTATTTGGTTGGCTTTAGTAATAATTGACTCTGGGGTACCCTGGAAAGATATTACCTGAAGGATTTCATGGGCATTCATTCCCTTGTCGTTTTAGTTTTCCAGTTTTCTTAAAGCAAACTCACTTGCTAAATTTATGCTGTGTAACCCATCTGCTAGGCTTTCACAGCACGCACTTCCCATTAGCCTTCAAACACTTGAATCAAAGATGATATCAAAATGAGCAAGTAACTGCAGTTTTCAATTCCTTAGATTTTGTTAAGACTGTAGCCTGAAATCAAGAAAGAAACCACTCTAAAATCCCCTACAAATATAAATCAGATTCTTCTTAAGCCTCAGTTAAACCAGTCTTCTGACTTGCCTTTTAGTGACTTTACTCAGCAATGCAGTTGGACACATGCTCAATAATATGGTTATGGTAATAACATACATGAGTCCAAACAAAATAATAGTTACATGCAAATGAAATCAGTGGGGCTTAAAAAACAGCAGTTAGAAGTTAGTGCATATTATAGCATTTTACTGAATACAGCTGATTAGCTGAAATAGATTTCTCTTCTAAATAAATACAATTGGGCATATATGCTATTTAGAGGCAGTTTACAGAAGAGGTAGCTGCAAAAAACTCCATCTTTATTCATAGCAGTAACAATGAGTTAAATAGTTAAAAATTTGCCCTTTATAAACATGAGGTATCTTCATTCAGATAGAAGTTAAATCAGTTTCATAATTTTATAGCTCTTTACATGCTTTTTTTCCTCCAAACAACCTCTAATCTAAGAACTGTCATAAAACTGTCCTTGCAGAGATTCTATAAATCAAACACTGCAGATAGCAAGAGCAGGGTGTATCAAAAAATGTATATCCTGAAAGAGATCTCTGATCCTGAACAAAAACCTCTGAAATATTTCTGGAGTGTGAGTTTTGGCCAGATGTGCAGAACAGGTGCTCATAGTTTTCTCTGAGCTCCTCTCCTTTCAAAAGCCAAATCAATCCAATCAAAAAAGTCTTATTTGCAATCACAGATTTGATTCAAGCATGGCTGAGCACCTTCCAGAACCCTGTTACAAATGACATTACTTTTTAATAAATTGAAGATGAAATATTTATTTCATCTTTTCCTAGAGCTGTCAGTGGCACTGAATATCTGCTGGATGACCCGAGACTCAAAGAGATGGTGATACCATATTCCCAGATTTGAAGGCAAAAACTGGCAGGGAGGTGAAGCTGCAGAAACTGTAGCCTTGCCACATTAAAACTGGACATTTCCAAGCAAATGGACCATATGCATTATTCTGTATGGCACCTGCTGTTCCATTAAAATCTAATAAAGCCAGTTCAGAGCAGCTTCTGTCTCATGTCACAGAGGCTCCCTGACCTGGCACATTTTAGCACTCAATAATTTAAATACTATATTAGCACATTTAGTGAATGTTCCCTGAATGGTAGCATGCCACAGATCACTGGGGATTTCAAGAGCAGCCAAGCCAAAATGGGTTGTGACTTTGTTTTAAGACAACATATCCACAGAATGGGGAAGGATTCACAGCCCCTACATGAGCAAACACAGCATAATCTCAAGATCCAAACTCTCATCTTCAGCTTTCAAAGATTACTTTGATCAAATTAACCCTGTGCCAGGCCCTGTTTAGGAGTCCTTCTGTAACACACTGGCTGCAGCACCAAGTGTTCAAGTCTGCAATGGCTACATAAGGTTCAATACCAGTAAAGAGTTTCCAAGTGCCCAAAGGGTCAGAGAAGCTGTGGAGAAGAGTAGCCTGAGCCAGGGCACAGATTTTTACAAACTTCCACGTCATAGGATCCTATCAGTTTCTTCTTCCCTCCCTTTCAGGCCAGAGAGCTCCACAAGCCAAGGCAGGTAGGTGAGGGTCAGCTCTCTCTCTGAGAGGATGAGACCTCAGATCTGACTGCAATGGAGTGAGCTCCACCTGCAGCCACAACCAGCACCATGGAGAAGAGATTCAAGAGCAGGTCTGAGCTGCTTGTGCATGCTGCAGTCCTTGTCACCCCTGCAGATTAAAGCTATTGCTGCTAAGCCAAGAGTGCTGTCAGGGAGAGCAGGATTGAAAAATGAGTCCCATTTACACCAGAAAATGAGGGCAGTACACAGCCCCAACACTCTACCCTCCAACCTATTGAATACCCTATTGAATCTGAGATGTGTATGGGTACAATAGCTCAGATCTGAGATCTGTAGTGTTGTTCTGATGCAGTGGGGCTCACTGGCTCGGGTGGCTACATCACTTCTTAATCCCATCTGTGTGAAACCTGTATGTCTCCATATCAGAGACTAGTTGAACAAAACTGGCAGCTGTGTACCAGAAGACAGGAAAAAGGAGCAAGTTATCCCAGCTCTGACAGCTGGCTAGCAGCAAAATGAGAGAAGCCAAACCCCGCTGGAGGGCCACTCCCTGAACTGTACTTCCTCCAAGGTAACAATTAAGTCTATCTGACATGGCTCTTACAAGAAGAAATGCTTTTAGGAATGCAACAAACTGGTGAGTAGATACTGTCACACTTGTTGTAAGTGGAGCTAAAGAGAATCAGGAGACCTTTGGAGAATTCAGAAATGGCAAAAAAGTTTCTCTTAGAAAACAGCTGATAACAGCAATATTTATTTTGTAACAGTGAAAACAGTAGGCAAGTAATTTACAAAAGGCTGAAGGCCCTGAGGTGGTTAAAGTGGGGATGTCTCTGAATTTCACAGTACAATCCAAACAGAGCGAGGAAAGGTCCATCATGGTGTTTTGGCACTGGAGATTGCCATATTCATTTCACTCTGAACATCACTAAAACCCAATGCTAGCTAAAATGTTCTATCCTGAAATTACCTTAAAAACGAAGCATACTGCCAGACACAGTACTTTGGAGCTGAAGGCCTCCAAGTGCAGACCTATCACCCAAGTTTAGAGCTCCAAAGGAAGCCTTGGATTTCCTGGGTCCAAGGCTCATGGCAAATCCCATCTGAGGAAAATGTCAATCTGAATTGTGACTTTTTAATGTGACTCATACCACATTCCCTTTGAGAGAAGCAAAAAGCTTCTCTGAAACAACTCTCATTCTAAGCCTAATTCCAGGCAGTTGCAAAGGCTGCGTTACACCAACAACTGTGCCCTTGTGCCAAAATTTATATGATGCCTGGGGCATTCCACTGCACAGTAAACACCCCATACAAAGCTACGTGATCCCCTTACGGGAGAGAGTGTTTATTATCTGCAGTGTCTTTTTAAATTAGTAGTAAGACTTCCAGTGGCCTTAACAGTAGGATGGGAGAGAAAAGCAAGCAAAAATAAAAATTGCACAGGGTAAACACAACCCATCATTGTTGCATAACTTTGCCCTACTGCAATACTTTTCACACAAAGATTTCCCTTTACAAGCATTAATCAGCAAGATTTGCTCTTGCTTTTACATGTACAGAACTGGAAGGAAATTAGTAGACTGTCATGTAAATTTAATTACATCACTATGCCGTAAAAGTATGTCCTTTGCAGAAAATGTTATTACTATACTACTTAATGGTTTAAATATTAAATACAACTCTCTTCTTCAGAGCTCCTCTTCCAATTACACTTTTTATTTTCTAGCATATATTTGTCTTCCTAAAAGCATTTTGGAAACTAATGACAACTTCCACATTGGTTGGATTCCATTCTTTTTAATAGAGCCAAGTGACATTTAATTTGAAATCTGACATCACTTTAAAATATTAATAAGATCAAGGTAGTTTTACACTGTATATTCATCTCAGTGATTTAAATGAGCTTGAAAAAGTTGGTGCAGGTGCACCTTAAAATATGAAAAATTTGTATCAATATGCAGATTAATCTAAATCTATAGAGACAAAAGAATAACACAGATTAAGCTGAGCAGCTAAAGCGCAAATTTTGTTGCCAATTATTAACAAAGACAGAATCTCTTTGAAATCTACCCAAAGGGAGGCAGCTCCTGGAACTCCCTATGAGAGAGGAAGGATTTTATGTCCTCCCATAGGAAGCCATATCACCCAGCTCCTGGAGCAGCTCCACACACAGCTACTGCCAACATCACACCTTCAACGTCAGCTCCCTGGCTGACAAAAATTAGAGCTGTCCAAGGCATCATTATGGATGCACTATGTAATCACTGGAACTGCTGGCAACTCTCTTCCTAGGGAAACTGATATTTCCAACTCACCCTTCCATTTTCATTCAAAGTCACTTCAGGGGCTTAGACCATGGTAGACCAGTGATTGAGAAAAAAACTGCTAAAGCTGTGGCACAACAGCTGTAAAGTCTGAGGAGATGTCAAGCTCCATTTTAGAACCATATTAGTTTGAACAGTAGCAACCAGGACACAAAAACATAGTCTGTGTGCAGGAGCAGCAATGAGAAGGTGGACAGAGCTCCTCTGAACAGCTGGAAGAAAAGGTACAAAATGGGCTTTGCTTTATACTTAATGCCAGAAGAAAACACTGAAACACAGAAAGGGCAGAACACCTGGAAAATCCATGGAAGCATGTACATATCATGACCTCAAGAGGGAAGAGGAGCTGAAACACAGCTTTTTTCCTAGAGTGCCAACACAGAGAGAACTGAGTTTTCGAATCTGAAAGAAGCAAAATGCCTCCTGTGTTACAGTTCCTAGTGTGACTCATGAGAGCAAGCTTGGCATACATTTTTTCTTCACAGAAACACGGCCAGATCAAAAATGTACAACTGACAGATTCACTTTTTCCAGAACATCAGGTACCAAAGGTGTACAGCCTTAAAACTGCAATAGCGACAGACAGTGCAATGCACTCAGTGCAAGACAAGAAGGATGGCAATGGCAAGTGATGAGAAATCCTAAAACTGGCAGTTAAACCCCAGTTCTATATTTATTATTTTAACCACATACTGTGTCAGTCCAAGCCATCTTTGGAGATGATGGTGCTGCTTACTGGTTACCAAGAGGTATAAAACTTGTGGTTTGGATACACAGTCAGACTAGTAGGGGCTTGGAGAGTCTTCCCTCAATTTCTGGAGGATGGATATAGCTTCTTTGCCTGAACAAAACAGAATATTGTATTTCTGAGGAGTTCATGAGTTATCACTAAAACTAGTCACTCATTCCGCTTAATTTCAATATCATACATTGAAGTATTGAATTTTCATCTCCTCAGTCCTACACTCTTTGCAGCAAGAGGATGAAACATACTCTGAACATTCATAATGGAGCACTCTGTTGTAACCATTGTTTTTGTCTCATTATTCTGACTGCCTCATCTTTGTCACTCAAAGATGAGACAGCAAATTAGTCTGTGTGAAAAAGACTGAAGAAAGTATAACATGGTGCTCATTATTGCCACTGAAAACTTCTGAAGGTGTGACAGTTCTGAAGGAAAATTATTTTGAACGTCAGATTTACAAGAAAGCAATCAGATCCAGACTCTGGGCTAGCTGTAAGTCCAACTACTGTCACATGCACTGATGACACAAAGGATCAGAAATTCCAGTATAAAAGCAGAGAGCATTTTATGCAGCCAACAGAGTAAGACTAGCAAACTCAGTTCAATCTCATCTTTTTGTGTTGGGGGGGTTATTTATTTGGGTTTTTTTTATAGGAAGCCATGGGGAAAAATAAAATGGTTGGTTGCCAAATGCTGACAGTTGCTGTTTCAAACATGTAAATATTGTAGTTACTTTAAAGGTACTAATTGTCTCATTTATTACACATTTATTAATTTCTTTCCTCTTGAAATAAATCTTGGAGACTTTTTCATGTAAATGTAAGCACCCGTCAAAATTTTTCATGTATCACCATTTCATTCCTGACATTTTAACCCACATTACTGTCAATGTTTTTTGCCTGCCAGAAAAATGGAAAAGGAAACAAGCTTTGGTATATTAAATCACTTCAGTGGTACCCAATCCTTCTCTGCACATGTAAAATCAACTCAGAATTACTCTAATTGTGCAAAGAAAGTAAAACTACTAACACCACATTACTTTTTCCTTACACCTGTTGAAGTTCATGTATAGTTGATTACCTTCAGTAATTGATTACATATAGTTGATTACATTCAATCATGTAGCCACCTGACTTTCTGTTTTATAAGCGGAAAAGTAAAGGTACTTGGTTTTCAAAAAACCCTACCATAAGCATGCTATTGCCACTAGAGGTATAAAAAAATACAGCACAGATCTCATTAATTTCAACTAGACTAAAGGACAGAATGTGAAAGACTGAGGCTTTACAGAAAGAAAAAGACTTACTCATGCAACCTCCACTTTCATAGGTTTTGCATTTAAAAAAGCACAGCTCAGATGATCACTCTTAAAAACCAGAATACACTAGAGATAGCTAAGAGAGCACTGGTGGCTTAACACCTCAGTCTTTCTGTTCTGTTAACAGTGATACTTAATTGATGTTATTTGTTGAGCTTTCACAAAAGCCTTTTCCAGATGTTAATCAGACAGAAGCGGATAATCAATTTAATTTGTCTAGGATTATTCTCAGTTTAGCCCACCAAAGCCAAAGATACTAGCATCCATCCTAAAATGAGACTGACTATCTAAAAGCAGCAAATCTACCTCTGAGCATCCGATCGATTATTTTCTATGGAGAACTTGAAAAGGCTAAATCAGTTGAAATAAAGACAGCAAGGATTCTCATCATTCCCTCCACTTGCATTTGCCACTCACATGACTTTTCTTTGGTGGTAAGTGCAACTACATATGCTATGGAGAAAACAGTTTCAGCATTGAAAAAAAAAAAGTGCATGGTGTCCTGTGTATTCATTCAATCTACATGTGCATTTAAACTTTTTGGTACTTTAAAAGTAAATGCTTGTACTCATTGAATATAAATATTCATACTACAAGGAGATTAAGACAATATTTAAAACTGCAAATTTTTGGTAAACCAGGAAACACTGAAAAACCCTGGTAAAAAGTGCTATAAGATTATGCTTTTACTAGACCCCATCTGGTTACAAAAGTATGTATATACAATACTAAAGAAGATATTTTCTCTCTCAAGAATGCCAAACACCGTTCTTCATGTATATGTATAATTAGATGTTCTCTGTGAGTGAGAAGTAGTAATTAATTCAGTGTTAAACATCACAACCTATTACTTGAACTCCATGGCAACCAACATTGCCAAAAGAGAAAATGGAATTTCAAAGCCTATTTTTAAGTTATTACAGTTACACATTTTCCAAAATTCCAAAGCAAGCTTTTGCTGTTTTTTTAAATGGTAAAGGATCGAAATGACAACTAATGATTTTTACTTTTATTTAGAAAATGGCTTGATGTCAGTGGAGAGGAAAGTAGCCAATATTCACAGTAGTCACTCTGTGGTACGCACAGCACTCCTAGGGATGTAATCCCAATGGTTTTCACAGTTTCACACACCTTGATGTCACTGACTGCTCTGAATAAACAGGCCCTTGCTGGGGTTTTAGTTTCTAACCCTAATGTTCAAAGCAGTCATTTTTACCCTTGAACCTACTAAGGATGAAGGTAGGCTGAGGAAAGCCATGGACATACCTCCAAAATATTAAAAGTCTGGCTTAAAAGGGGATCTTTGTACCCTTGTGTTTTCTTCTTTACTCAAAGCCATAAGGGACAACAACAGAGTTCACAATCTTTGGCTAAGGAAGATGGGAACAGCAAATTAAAAATCAATTCAGCAAGGCAAGTTCCAGCACACAGGGAGGGGTGACAACAGCTCTCTAGGAATGCTGGTGTTAAGGAAAAGGGTAGTAAAGAGTGGCATGTCCTCAGAGAAAACACAGTAATGGCATAAATACAAATCCTCCTCTGCGTGGAGGTAAGATAGCAGACATAGCTAGAGGACAGATTTGACCACCCTGTACCTTAAATTCAGATGTTTTAAAAGCACCAGGTCAGTCTCTCGAGGACAGGTGAAAAGTACAGTATGAGCTGATACTTTTCAAAGTCAGGCAAGACAAGGCCATAGATACAATTAACAAAGCACCAGGAATAACAAGAAAGTGTCAGTAAGTATTTTAATATAAGAAGAAAGCCAACAAAAGTATCTGTCTGCTACTCAGTGAAACTGGGACCTTGTTTAGCAATGTCACAAAGCTGAAATGGGAATGCCTTTTTTTTGCATCATCATTTTATTAAACATCAATTAGCTGTCATACTTCGTACCAGCAATAGATGGTGAGATGTCATTCTTGATTCAGGAAATAAAAGGATTAAAGAATACCTTGGTAAATTAGACACTTTCAGTTTGGTCTGGCTTTTCTTGAAGACCTGCTGGATGAGCTGCTGGCATTTATGTGGGAGGTCCTCTGGGATACACTGAGTTACCAGAAGACTGAAAAATGGCAAACAATTAAAAGGAGGAGCCACAGACCTGTAAATTGAACAGCTTAGCTTCAATTCCCTGAACTGTAACAGAATAAATAATCAAACTACTTGTAAATTCCCAAAAAAGAACCCAAGAAAATGAGTAACAGACAGCATGAATTTGTCAGGAAGAAGATCCATCAAACCAATCTAATTTCCTTCTATGACAAGATAAAGGCCTTTGGGGAATAGAGAAAAACAGCAGCTGTCATATTGCTTTATTAAGTAGTTTTGACTTTGATTTAATGTGGAATTCTCTAAAACAAGGTGGAAATACTAGGATGCTCCAGAAATGTTTGGAAAAGGCTATTAAAACATACTTGGCTCATCATAAGTAGAGAGATACAGACACTCAATGATATTCCACAGGGAAGTGTCCTAAGTGTGGCATTATTGAATATCTGTCTTAATGAACTGAAGGATGGCAAAAAAAAGTTTGTTAAGTAGCACTAAGCTGTGAGGGACTTGAAGTATATTGGAAAGCAGGACTTCAAAATTCCTCAGCAAACTGGAGAATAGGCCGAATTGCATGTGCTGCTTGTGAGCAATATGTTCTATACCCCTGCAGAAATAATTAGCTACCTCACTGTGAGTGAGGATACAAGGAAGACAATCTCTAGATCCAAAATGTACACATGACAATTGTTTCATCACACTGTTGGGAAGACTAAAATCATTTTACAGCAGTGTATGAGGAGAGGTAGATCTTATGAGGTGCACAAAGTAAATCTTTCCACTCAAATTCACAAAGGTGCTGGAGCACCCGCCCAGCTTGGTGTATTGCATTTCAAAACAGGAATGACCACCTGAAGCAAGCTCACAGGCAGAATAGTGAAGATTGATCACAGCTTTGGAAAACATGACTTAAGAGGAAAGACTGAACTAATGGGGCTTACTGTCTTGAAAAGACTGACAAAAATTTACAAGCAGCAGCTACTTCAGAAGAGGAGGAAACAGACTGTTCTTCATGTTCAGAGGATTTAAGTGCTGAAGCTGCACAAAATCCCCCCAAGGTTAGATGTAATGAAAAGTAGAATGAAAAGAACTTCAAGAGAAACAGTGGCTAGAATAGGATGCCTGGGGAAGGTCTGGCATCTCCATCACTGGAGGTCTTGAGGAATAGGTGAGAGAGACATCTGATTTAAGAGCACAGAAAATGAACATGGTCTTAGGACCTTTCAAGTTCTGTGAAGGACAGACAAAAGGATCCTTTGCAAGGTATCCAGAAAGAAACCAAATCTGGATAACCTTTTGAAATAACTCAGTATTAAACATGCCTCTGTCCTTACCAGAGTTTGGAAGGAACAGGTGCAACAGTTCTGCAAAGAGAAGTGCTTTTTTAAACACACAACTAAAGCTAAACCAAGCAGTGCTGGGTACTTTAGTGATGCCTACTGCTACAGTCAAAGCATGTTTTTTGTGTCAGAGATTGCCAGATTAGGTTTCATTTAAGAATCAGACACAGAGAGGGAAATTTCATTAGACACAGGCAACAGGTGAGTATTTGAACGAATAAAACACTCAGTTACCAGGGAGCTCACACCATCTGCTGGATTGCTGTTTCTGCGTCCTGAGCAAGCCAGCACTGTCTGAGATTGCAGAAGCTTCTGCCTGTGGTGATTTGAAGATATTAGCAATCCACTTCCAGCCCAGAAAGGGAGCCCTTTGGTCAAGTTCTCCTTGCATTTCTGTCCTTTCTAAACTATTTCTCAAGAAAGTTTAAGAGACAATTTCCCTTTTCAAGTCACAAGATCAGAGAAGGAAAGAAGAAAAGACACTTGACAGTAAGTGGACAAGAGTCCGAGTTCTACCAGTAGGCTACTGGATGAGATAAGAAATCATGGAGCAAGGCAAAACTTCTGCTGATTTCCCTCTTGAGCAGATCTATGAATAAAGAGTTGCAGTAATTAGTCAGGTAGCTGCATTCTGCTCAAAAGCAAGACTTCAGCAATAAATCTTACCAGCTGAGGTTTAAAAGAACGATCAGCATTCTCTCCATTTTCTGAGGTGATGCCATTTGGGGAACCTGGAGTTGAAAGTAATTACATTATGGATGCACTTCATATACCAGTGAAACTGCAAAGCATCCTGCTCTGTAACTTGCTGATATTCCAGGGCTGCTCCTCAGCTGATAGAAAATGGCCTGAGTCTGCTCACTGCAGGGGAGCTATGTGAGTTTAAACTGCTGATGATGTGCATTTACATTTTCATTAGACTACTGAGGAATCTCCAACTTATGGGAGCAATCACTCAAGGAGCACACCTGCTGAAAATGCTAAGACATTGCAGTGGTTGATATTGCACTGAAAAGGATTGAATGAAATATTTATCCATGTATGTCATTTGTGCCATGAGCAGCATTTTTAGTGCTCTTTTATCTAATACTCTCATAGAGTTTCGGCAACACCTCCAAAGCTTCTAAACCCTTGATGGGTAATCCCACTGAAAATATTTTCACATAAATGAAATGCACTGCGTTCATTCAGGAGATACCACTAAAATTTACCACCCAAATCATACTATTGTCATCAAAGTGTAGGAAAAAAAAATACCTCACACCAAAAAAGCAGGTTATGGAAATGGAAAATGCTGCAGTGCAGAGTCTGGCACTTGTCTGCCATACAAGCATGGCAGTATGAGAACAACACCAGGAGATGTTAGATGAAACCAGTGGACACGTCATGAAGGTTTTAACACCACTGCTTCTGTTGCTGATTTTCACACACCTAAGACTGGCTCAGTAACAGTGACCAAACTTACTTTCCCAAAGCATGCAGAAGAAAGCCCTAAGTACATAAGTGGGGAATCATTGCCACATGCAATAAATAAGGCAGTTTGAGAGTGGCACTCGGTCTCTGAGCTGTGACATTTCTGATCGAAGAGCAGTGCCCTCTCAGGGAGAGGCCACCACTTCCCTGCCACAAACCACTGCTTTCACAAGCAGATCCCAGCTTTCAGTTACCTACTACGAACTGAGAATTGGTATGACTCAAGCTAGCTAATTTTAAGAAAAGACCTCAGAGCATCCATAAGATATCCTGTAATAAAATGCCATGAACTCAAAAATATAATCAAAACCACACTGGGTGTTTCCCAGTCACATCTGTGGCTTTCAAGAATTCTTTCTCCTAAATGCTACTTCAACTCTCACTGCTTATTTTTTCACTCACCTGGGCAGCTCAGATGTTTAGGAAGCCTGTGCTATGTGGTGTGAGAAGCTGAGCTTTTAAATCAAGGAAAAGCCACTGCACACACCATGAAAGCAGTCAGACCATACAGCTGAAAGGGTAAGATCCTATGCTTCCAAGTCACAAAATTAATTCTGTGTATACCATTCTTTCTCTTACCATGCTGAAGAAATAACTCCAAGTAATTAGAAAATAAAAGAGTTTGCAAAAATTGTACATATTAAAGATACGCATAAAAAACTCAGAAAAAGTAGGTTTAAAAACATACTAAAAATATCATTTCCTGAAATACTCCTTTTCTCCACAAAAACACAAGGCCTCTGCATTTTAATGCATGTCTCTCAAACATTTCCTGATTCCCTAAATCAGTTTGAAGGCTATTTTAAGATTAAGTTGATAACCTATTGCTATTTAATGACTGCCTGGAAATTGCACAGGATTGTCTAAAGCAATAAAGCCATTTCTGAAGTCAGGAAAAAGTAAAAAAAAAAAAATTAAAAATTAGATGGGGGTTGGAGAATACTCATCAGAAGAAAGATAAAATTATATTAAGTTTGTTTTCTCCCTTAAACTAAAGTATGTTTGCTGATGGTGTGAGGTACATAATAAAAAGATATCCATTATCATATCACACAATCTTCAGATTCTTATTTTCGTATCCTTAAATACCATGCTACAAAGGGTAGCAACAAGTGACATTTGCTTAAAAGAAAATACCTCTTCCTGAATCAAGTACTGAGAATACAATAGATGAGGGGGAAATATAACAATTTAAACCTGTTTGGAAAGTAATTTTTCAGTTCTTAGTTCCAAAGATGATGCCTCGAGCCACAGAACTCAGGAATCTGGTGTTTGCAGGGGAGAGATTTATCCTGAGATTGAAGATACTCAATTAATTATCTATGTGTGAGACAGATTTCTAAACAACCCCTCTGGAGAGGTTGGAGAGCCATCACCTGGTGTGTCTCTCCCTTAGGATGAGATGAATCTGTGTCTCCTTGCTTCCAGATCTGGAGAAGGCAAGGGAGGAGCAGAGTTAAATACAGTGAGAAAAACCCCAAACCTGAACAGCCAGCAGCTACCCAGGAACCCCACAGCCATTCAACACTGGCTGCTGTCACAGCCTTCTCCCTTTCTGCAAGTGTCTCTTGATCAGCTTTGGAAGGCTTTGGTGAGCTTTATCCAAGACTGAAAGAAGAGAAGCCTCCAAGCCAAGTGCCTTCCTACAAGTTTGGTGAAAATGAAAGACCTGAATTAGCCCTCTGAAGGTCCAGGGTAGTAGGGACACAACTATTTAGTTTTCTTTTTGTTGATCCTTGATTCTTCAAGCTATCAATTTCCATTTGATAGGATGAAGAACTAATATTTGTCCTCACATAGCAGGAAAAAATTAAGATGGATGCACACCAGATAAAATGGTCGGCACTTCATGATGTGCAATAATGTCATTGCATATTAATTCTGTTTATGTATCACTGTCACACAGCTTAAATAGACACACATAAACCTTACATTAGGAAAACATTATTAAAGTTACCAGGTGAAACAGACTTCTCCGCTTCTCAAGGTTGCCTGCACAACCCTAATTTTGGCCCTTTGGTCTACATCCTTCATAATACAGCTCTTAATTATATGTCCACATCCTCATTTTTTAACCTAACCTTTGAATCATTCAGCACACAGAATAGATGATGTTCACTTAATGAGCAGCTGTCTTCTTCCTTTCTTCTTGTTGCTCAGTGTGTGACCCTTTGTCTTATTCACTGTAGATTATTCAAACTGGACTCTCAAAGCAGCATAAACTATTTCATAGGGGTTTGTGAACTGTGTGATATTTAAGTTCTCTATAATCAGTGACAAGATTTTCCAGTAAAATCTAATAAATCCTGACTAAAGACAAGCTTACTGTTTAGAACATGCTAATTAGTTTTGCTTATTAATTTATATGGGCAGATTTGTCCAGAGAGAGCAATGGGCATTCCTTTCACCAAACTGCTGGTGGGAGGTATTGCCCCTACCGAAAAAATGAATGCATTTTTGAAGACAGGCAGGACATGGCATAACTGGTTCTCCCTAGCTGAAGGTTTGATGAGAGCAGAGCTCTAGGTAAAGTCACTGTCTTCAGGCTGGTGCAGCTTACACCATGGTGTGTGGCTCAGGCCTGATCCTGAATGTTACTTTGGGGATCTGTCCAAATTTTCACATGAAATAATTCACCAGCAGACTTATACCTATCCTGTAGCATGTCAACCCAAACAGAAGCAGTTTGGCAAAACTGTAAGCAGCTGAGAATAAGTTTTTAGCACAATAGCATGCAAGGGTATTTACAGTCCTAGTGGTGATTTTGTTAAGAGGAGTGTGCTGTTAGCACCCATGGTGGGCTGACGATGGTATAAAGCACTGGGGTGAACTGAACTGTGACGCCTTCTTGGCACAGAAGCACCGACACCTTACCCAGGTGGTGCTTATCTTGTCAAACTGGAAATAGAACAGCTGCCACTGAGGACAGCAAAGGCAAAGGGAAGTGCAGACCACAGGAAAGCATCATGCTCTGACAGCTGAGAATGAAAAGGCAAAGCTAAAGTCAATTCTGGGCCAAGATGCCAGCTATTGCTAAATCTTGCTTGACTGGAACACGAGACAAGTAGGAGCTGAAATTTGCTCATCCTTAACCTCACTAAGCTGGAGTCTTAAAGAAGAAGTCAGCCCTTGGAATCTGAAATAGCAATGGTTGCTTCAAAAATGATGAGTTGTTGATTTTGGTTTTGCTTTAAAATAGGTACATTGTTCAACAGTTCTAAATTTATGGTATTTTATGACCTTATGGTTATATTCTCTCCTACTTTCTCCACATGAAGTGGCGAAGGGAAAATAATTTAAAAGTGGACAGTCATTGTGTCAGGAAATTAATGCTGGGCATTAAGAAAAGGAATGTATTTTATGTAATCTTTTCCTGTGGGACTCAAAACATCCTTTTTCCCTGTTAGCTGCCCTTTGTTATTAAGTTGGCCTTTGCCTTTCAATATTGCTAGATATGACAGTGATAAGGTTGAAGAAATCTACTGAAAGAAGATTTAGTAGCCCATTTCTCCTGACCTCTGGCTCATTTTCATTTTTACATAAAACTCTGAACTACACATGTTTATTACAAAGCATCTTAGAACAGAGGCACAGGCACTGAGGTTCAGCCGTTGCACTTCTGAAACTGAAGAGGATGCATTAATCTAGAAACACAGATGTCTTTGAATGTGAACCATTAAAACTCTGCCCATAGCAGGAATCTCCTGCAGCAGCAAGCATAATCTGGTAGAATTTTGTTTCATATTCATTTAGATTCCAGTAGTTACAGCATTGTACAATGAATTGGCTGTTTTCCACAGAGTGCGTCCTGGGAAACTATTCAAGAAGGAATGATAAATAGATCAGTGAACTTATATTTCCATGTCAGTAGGAGGAAGACAAGTGAGAAATCTGAGAGTGTTGCTGGGGTGATAAAAGGATATTTAATAGCAACCAAGTATAAAACCCAAATGAAGGATTTGAAAGTCAAACAGGAGTCAATTTGACAAATACCAATATAGCAATGTAAATGTAAATTACCCATTATTCTCATTTCCTAGGGGACTGAGAGTTTATCAGATTTATGCATCCTCTTGGTAAGACACTGTGCCAAACAGCAGTTAGGACTTCTAAACAGCCAGAGCTACACACGGAGTGACTAATGGCAGCAAGGCACTGGACCAGAAGCCCAGAAATACGCCACCCACATTGCTGCAGCCTGCTTGGCAAAATCAACCTTCAAACTGGGAAGCCAGAGCAGCACTCCACCCTTGTAAAACAAAGGCAGCTGACTGTACAGCACACAGATTATACATCTTTGACAAAGTGTGCTTTCCCAAGCTCTTTCAGCACAGAAGATGCAGCTGTAATGCTCTGGATTTGCACTGAAGCTGGCAACTGCTCTGCTCTCTCCCTCCCTGTCTCTCCTCCCAGCACCCCCAGTCTGTGAGCAGTGGCTGTGATAATCCAAAGTTCTAAAACAATACATGTGGTAAAGAAAAGGTTGTGTGTCTGAAGAAACACAAACAGGTCCATATCTTTCCTGAGAACTCCAGAGCTGGACACAGTACTCCAGGTGGGGTCTCACCAGAGAAACGGGGAGAATCACCTCCCTCAACCTGCTGGCCACGTTTCTTGTTGTGCAGTCCAGAATCTGGTTGGCCTTGTTGAACTCATCTTGAGCTCACACTGCTGGCTCATGTCCAGTCTCTCCTCCACCAGCACCCCAATCCTTCTGGGCAGGACTGCTCTCAATCAGCTCATTCCCAGCCTGTGTTGATATCAGGGGTTGCCCCAACCTATGTGCAGGACCAAGTGCTTAGCCTTGTTGAACCTCACAGACCTCACCCACTACTTGTGTACTTTCCCTCAGATTAGTTTAAATGGGCATTTATTTGCAAAAAAGTCCCTGACATTTTATCAGGCTGCAGAATCATCTGAATTCCAGTTGATAGGCAGGCAACCACAGCAGCATAGTAAAAGGGCAGGAAGCCCAAGTTTGCTACCATCAGCTACTCCAGTTAACTGCTTAACTGACTATAGCCCTTGATTTTCCTTTCCTTGCAATTCCAAACACCAGGCTGCTTTGGTCCTTCCATCTGTACACTTACTAGCTCCCAGCTGTGTAGAAGCTTCAGTAGAGGGGATGAACACTACAATAACTTTACCTGCTGTTCAGCTTAGCTCCAGCAAGTGCTGATGTGCCAAAGCATACACCCTTCACAGTGCCTGATGACTATTTTTCTATAGGGAACACCCGTGCAACAAGAAGAGAGGCTGTTATCTGACATAGGTGACATTTCACAGCTGCTGGTCAGCTGAGTTGGCCTTGACCTCCCTGGCCTCAGAACCTGCAACCACCCTGCACCACTGCTCAGAGTCACAAGACCCCCCAGCAACAGAAGAGCTTGACCACTGCTCCATGTCCATCTGTCCTGCAAGGGGCACTTCAGCAACTCTGAACTCTGTCACATTTACAGCTGAGTAAAAACCTTCCCAAAATGACAGTGGCAGAGCAGTAGGAGAACACCCTCCTCCTAAGCCAAGTGCCACTTGGCATTGCAATTTTTTCCAGAACAAAATCTACCAATTTCAGCTCCTGCCCTTTAACTGACTGGACTTCTTGCAAAGCATCCAGTCCCTCTCTGCTCAGCTGGCACTGGGAATCAGAAATTAATGTTTGATTACTTTTCCTCTGCTGAGGGAGGGAGGGAGGTAGCGAGAGAACCAGAGCTTTTGTATCTATCCAGAATACATTCTTATCTATTTGAATGGATGATTAGGAAAGTCAAGTGGTACAAAGCCTTAAAATGTAGAAAACACAGAAAGCCAGCAAATTTGATAAAGACACAATTACCTTGCACTTGTAACACTACCCCCTCATATTCACACCAATTTTAATTCCACTTTTTTCTTAAGATAAAATTCCAGTAAGTATTTATGCAGGCCATATTTTTTAGAAAAAACTGATGAAAGGTATTTGAGAGACAAGTAGTATTTCATTGCTCAGAAACCCACTCCATAATTCAGAGAAATAAATTTTACTCTTTACCATACTTATTTAACAGCCTTCAGGAGATCAGATCCTTGTTATTCATTTGGAGAGCAGCATTTCTCTGCTGCCTGTTTCGCTCAGTCTCTTTTGAGAAGATAATACAGAGTGAGGGGGAAAAAACAACCCCTAATTATTTCCATTTCAGTTTGTTTAGTGATTCCCAGCTGGGAATTACATATAAAACACACTCCTCTAGAGGCTGCATATCTTTACAGAAGCAGCATGGAAATGAAAATATCTGGAGCAATGGGCATCTTGGTTTTCCCAGTAAGTTAAATCACAGAATGGTTCATGTCATTGCAGAGAGCTTTATGGGCATCATAAGAGATTTAGTTTTGACAAGAATTGTCCTTCTTCATCATTAAGGCATATTTATGGGAAGCAGGCAAACCTTACTCATTACTTATGCCTGGTTCTGCTTCTGCTTGTAAGCACCTTGTTTGGGGAGTGAGAAGAAAGAAACAACACTACCTCCAAAGATTCCCCCACCCCTGTAAAATAGTTTTAGTAGGGATTTTAATGAAATTCATACAAAAGAGATGGATTTTGAAAAATTTCACTTTCATGGGCAGAAAACCTCAAGAAAATAAACCTCCTCCTGTAATATTCACTGAGGCTAAAGGTGGCAGAACTGCCTCTAAAAACCAGAGGGATTTTCTTTGCCTCCCTGGGATTCAGCCTAGGACCCAGAGGTAGCATATATGGATAAAGGACCCATAAAAGTAGGTGTTTGGGAACACACATTGAACCGTCTTTTCCCCTCCTCTCCACCCTGAATAAAAAGGGGACACAACTACAGGGAACATGCCTTAGGATACTGCACCAGACACCTGACAACACCTGAGGTAAAATGAAGGCCTGCACCAGTCAGGACTGCAATGCCAAAAAAACTCCTCCATTAAGTCCTCATTTTGTGGCAGAATGGTGCACAGAAGTACATGCCTTGCACTTCTACCTTCAGGTAAAAAGCTCTTTTATTCAGCTATATCATTATCCATATCACAACAAACTTGAGACATTGCTGTTTAAGTGGTCCAATGACATTTTTGAATTCTGCAACTTGCCTGACATACTCATGTATAAGATAAGGTTTAAGAAACAAAAAAGGAAATTTTACAGTAATTATACCTGAGTATGCATTTAAAGACAAAGTCAAAAATTAGATAATGAATCCACAAACTCTTGCAGAATCTGGATCCAAAATTACATTCAAACTTTAGGGTTTGTCTTACTGTAGAATCCATTCCTCACCCAGGTCAGAAGTAGCCCCTGAAATGCTGGGGCAGGTATGGTGGGCTCATGGAGCAGTTTTCTCTGGTTATTGGAAACCAATCTGCAAACTGTGAGTCGGCTTACAAAGCCCACAGACAGAGGCAGACATCAGGCAGGCTACTCCAGAGCATATGACAAAGGAGGGCAGGTGCAGGGAGCCAGCACAGCAGTGCACAGTTTGGCACTCTTGCAAGCACTGGGTGTCTCCACAGAAATCAGATGTCATTTAAGCTTTTCCATGAAGAAACCTCATCTGTCCTGTGCCACCCCTCAGAACCTCTCTACCATTTTTGTCTCTTTTTCTTTTCCTTGATGACAAGACACAAATCCCTGTGATGTTGTGGGGCTGGATTTGATATCCCATGAAGTCTTTCACTGATTGTGAAGCTTTCCAAAAGGACATCTCACAGTATCTTTTCCACTTTCTATTTACATTCACTTTGATTCTTGTATGCAGAAGGATATGCACATGTACAGAATCCATACTGAAACTCTTGAAAGCAACTCAGCATTTGGACTTCTTGTGGCTGATGGTTTCTTCATAGCCATGTGTTTATTTAGGTCTAACTTTTCAGGGTAAGAGTCATCTGTTCCTTCAGGCTGAAGTAGGCTACCCTTAGCTGGCTATTTGAAGTCGTGACTCTAACCACAGTGTCAAAATGAACCCGTTTCACATCATCAGTTCCTGAGTGACTGGAACAAACAGCGGTGATTATAAAAAAATATTCTGGAAACATCCTCTAGTTTTATGCCCCCACCATTGCAGGGCAAACAGCTATGGATATCTGGCTACCACAGCTTATTAATATTAGTTTGTGCCTCCAGCTTACATCATTTACGGGTCAGAGAGAAATAAATCTGTCTTAAAATACTTGGTGTTTCTAAATGTGAAACATTTAGAACACAGGTGTGAAAAAAACATCACCTGAAATGTATCTTCTTGCTCATACTGTATATTAGATGTATTCACCCAAACTGCCTTCACCTTGCAAAGAAACAAGGGCAAATATAAGCTTGAGTATAAAGCTAAACCACTGCATGACATTTATTCTAGCAAGTGGACTTAATCTGAGAAATCTTACCTTTAAGGCTAGTAAAAGACTATTATTTGTAAGACACTGGTTGGCATGAAGCCACAGGATTTGCTATTAAAATATGCAAAACCTGTGTGAGTGGAATAGTGCTGTGAGTGTAAATTATGCATGTTTCTTATTAAATCAAATCCCTTTACCTCCTCCCCTCCTCCCACTTATTACACAACTTGTCATCTCTTATTTACATGCCATATGATACACAACCCAAATAGAGAGGGCAAACATCCACAATATGTGCAGCAAAGGGAGATATTTGCATTTAAGACATGAATATGCATTAGGAGGCAACACATTCAGGACACATATTTTAAAAGTGAGACTGTTTATTTTGACAAGCTTATTGCTAGAAATGCCACTATGTGCTCCCCCATGCCTCCCAGCATGGAGTTTGTTCTCTGACTGAATACACAGCACCCATCCCTAGAAAAAGATCCTGCTAAGCCAGTTTCAAAGCCATGGACTGAGAAGGAAGTCACAACACTGGCAGGTGGAAGCAGGAAATTACTGGGGAACAGAAGCAGACTCCAATTCACAGCATTCTCTCTTTTCTCTTTTTTTTCCCTCTTCCTTCTTCTCAGTGTAATTTCTCTGTGAAATCAGAGAATTTCTCTGCTAGAAAAAATGTACCACTTATGAAATTAGTATTGAAAAAGGCTGGGGTTTACTTCTGAAATCAAAATAGGTAGCCAGCCTTCCAGGGGAAAAAAATAACCCCCTTCTGCCTACCTTTTTTCTTTTTTCTTTTCCCTGTGTTTTTGTCTCTGGATTTCTCTCAAGCAAATGGGTAAGGCCTAAAATGTTAAGGTTACTACTTGTGACTTAGGTATGTTTTATGCAGTCCCTTTTATTCCATAAATACTTGTATAACCTTGGGCATTCACTTAGATCACCTGTTTTTAGATTCTACACCTATATAAAGAGCACAACAGTGCTGTTCAGCCTCACTGAAGTGGTAAAAGTATAAATCAACCCATAAAAAATGTTATATAAAGAGATACATAAACAGATAAGAGATACATAGACAGATAAACAGAAAGAGGAGCCTTCTGGGTCAAGGTGCTGAACTCTGGAATCCAGGCTCTGCCACAAACCAGCCCTAATTCTCAACTGTATTTAATTCCCAGTTCCTCATCCACTGTTACAAAGGAGTGATGCTTACCCTGCTCTCTAAAATGCCTGAAGGAATTAGACAGTTTGGAACTAGCTGGCCAAAGCTCAGACAGGAGGTGGCATGCCTGGCTTTTGTAAAAAGGAAATGTCAATTTTCTCATTACATTTTTCAAACATTTATATAATATTATAAAAACAGTCAAACACACACTTCACTTTCAGCCAAAATGTTATAACATATGGCTGCTTGTGTTTTCCCTTCAAATATTTTAAGATAGCAGCTTCCTCACAAGTCTCTGTCTCCCCCTGTTCAGAGATTTTGCTAACACTTTGTGAAATGCATGAAAAAACCATTCTTTTTCTAGCATTCTTTTTCTTTTACTTTGAGTTGATATAAGCTTAGAGCTCCCTCTCCTTTCTGCACATCTACATGGATTTTTTTGCATCTTTGTCCAGAGTTTCTGAGCAGCTGTCTAGAAGCAACAGTCAACAAAGCCAAATATACAAGGTTCTGAGTGATGGGACTTGCAACATTCACCAGAATGAAGCAACTGAAGCACTTTTTCTGTACTACTGCACAGTCTGGGCTGTGCAGTGTGCAGCAATTTTTAATGTGACAACCCTACAGAATTTGTCAGATGTTCTTGAATTTCATATGGGTTTTGCTGCTTTGTGGGGGTTTTTTTGTTTTGTTTTGTTTGGTTTGGTTTTTGTTCTGGTCTTTTTAATGACATACATCACAAATATCCATGGTGTTTTATGGAAATAAATTGACACTATTTTATAAGGTTGACAATATGAGGAGTTTGGTTCGTTTTGTTTATTTTATGCAAGGACAACAAAAGTGAGATGTAGAGAAGGTCTGGGACAGAAAAAACACAGTTTGCACAGGAATGTAACTGACGGTTATTTGACACATAAACAGCATTATATTCACAGACTTTTAAGTTATAAATTCTGATAGGCTTATTGCCTGGTCAGAATCCAAAAGAGTATACAGAAGTTCAGATAAATTTAGAGAACCATAGAATCATTTTGGTTAGAAAAGACTTCTAAGATCACCAAGTCCAACCATTAGCCCAGCACTGTCACATCCACCACTAAACCATGTCCATAAACATCACATCTAAAGGTCCCTTAAACGCCCCCCAAGGACTCCACCACTTCCCTGGCCATCCTGTTCCAATGCTCAGCTTGCTCCTAGTGCTGCTCAAGGTGCCACTGGCACTGGAAGCAGGACTGAGGCTCAAAGGCAAGGATGGCTTCGGAGAGGCACTGAAGCAACAAGAGATACCGAACACCAAATAGGCAAGATCAGCCTTTGGGAAATAACAGGGCCTGAGCTGAACTGATGAGAAGGTCATCTGGGACTGGGTTCTTGATAATGGTGAAGGAAAGATGCAACTTTATCAAACAGAGTATGGTCTCTGCTTTTCTGGATAGGAAAGAGTATCTGATATGTCTTCACCAAGCTTTCTAGTGCTCACAGAATACTCAAGGGAACACCACAGTTAATTCTGTGAACCAGTAAGGCCATGAGGTGACAGTCCTACTCTGTAGACACACCATATTCCATTCTATTTCTGTCTCTTTTTGCAGTATCTGCAGCTCTGTATAACACAGTAACAGAAACCCTTCCACAGCTTTTGCTGAATCACATATTTTTATATTATGCTCTGTACTGCATGCCAAAAAAGAGATGTGAAATTAACCAAAGTACCATAAAAATAATAAAAAACTCCATAAGCTTCCAATTCTTCTTTCTGGCCAAGAATAATGAAAACTGTAAGCTTTCTTCACAGTTGAACAGTACAAAATCTACTGTTACAGTCAATTAGACTATCAAACTACACCAAAGCACATTAGTGAATGCAACAAGAAGAAAATCTTAAGCATATAACAGGGCTGCCTAAATACATTTACAGGACCTTCTTTACCACTATAGTTACTACCTGTCATATAATCTCAGGATAACAAATAAGTTTGACATAAGAGACAAGTAAGGAAAGAGAACAAGACTCTCGGTTTTACTTTCTCAAAAAACTGGAAGAACCCACAAGTTGTACCATTAGGCACTTAAGTGATCAACCACAACAAAATAACCAACAATAAAACCTATTATAAAAAGCAAAACAAACAAACAAACAAACAAACCCCAAAACACAAGCAAAAAACAAACCACTCTTCTGGGGAGGAAAAGGGGGATCAAATGGTAGCACTTGTCAATATTTACAATAATTGCTCAAATCTTTCAGGTTTTTTCTCAGGGAAAACCAAAGCTACCTAAACCCAGGCAAGCCTAACCCACCCCAGGCTCATTCTTCCACACAGCACTATCAACTTCCCATCCTCACTTCTCACAAGCTTCAGAAGGTGTGTGCACAGCCACAAGCTGAACCTGCTCCAAGAAATCATCCAGCATAGTCCACAAGAAAGCAACAACACACTCTTCCCCATGGTTACTACAACTGGATCATTTTTCCACAGCAGGCTACAACACAGTGGTGCCAAAAGAACCTCACAGAGAGGGCACAGGAGGAGCAATCCTTTAGAGACCAAGACACAAACAGAGCCACAGAGGACATGGCTCCACCTGATGATTGATAGTTACTGTCCTTCCTGAACTAGTAATTGCTTAGGGGTGAAAGCAGTCCCTTACTGAAAGCATCCCTAAAACTCTGGACTTGCCACAAAAAAATGCTGCCCACTGGTGAGACAAAATTTCCGAAAGCCCCTTAGCTAAAGGAGAGCTTCCTTTCCACACTCAATGGGATGACACTGATTCATGCACTGATAAATGTTTGTAGGATCAGTATCAAATAACCACATTCCTCTTCAAAAGCTCTCTATATAATCTGCAGGAAGATTCACACCAATTATATATTTCATGACTAATTATTCTAATTAAACTGACTGGTAGCACATTAGCGATTCAGACAGAAAACAAAATATTCAGACTTTACATTCTCCTCCTCCACACTCCAGTGAAGTCTCTAATGTATCTTATGATTTATTTATCTCAACTCAAAGGCAAAAAGACTCGGAGAGCTTTTTAAAAAATCATCAGCTTCCTCCAGTCTCTTACAAGAAATCCACCCTGTACAGGGAGATGGTGATGCTGTGTAGTGCCATCCTCTCTGTTTCATGGTTCCAGTTTAGAAAACCTTTCTTATACTGGTGTACACCTCCCCACACCACCTCTGAGCACCACCACAGTTAGCTGCAATCTGTTACCATGAGCTGCCTATTGGCAGCCTCTTGTATTGCAGCAAAGGTTCTCACTGATGGTTCACAACCCAGGGAATTTCCAGTGACTTAATAACTCCTGTAGGCCCACCTGCTCACAAACCCAGCTGTGTTTGCCTATAAGGGGCTGAGTGCCCAACGGAGAGCAGGAACAAAAATCCCTAATCCCTGTATTTAGGAGAGCTACTACATCCTGCTGAGAATGGATCTTGATGTTTTCATACTATTGAAAATAAAGCTAAGAAAAGACACAGCTGTCTTGTGTCACTTCATATGAGTAAAGCACAATTATATCCCCCTGTTTGTGTAGTGCTTTCCAAAAGCATCACTGGGGTGAAGAATTATGGTTCAAAGCCAAGTGCTCAGAGTAGTACTTAGAGACTGCCTGTGCAGCCACAGTTTCTCTTTTTGCCTCTGAACAACGATCAGCCTTCATTACATGAAGATTCCTTCCTTCCCTTCACCTCATTCCCACAGGTCTTCTGTCTCACATGGGGCACAGGGCAGACCATAATCCCAAATGGAGTATCAAATATAACTACAGAATTGTTTCTTCTTCCCATGCCCCTTCACCCTGGATAAAACAATACACAGAATGCACTGCAGTGCTTATGGATGTGTTACTGATGAAAAGACTCTCTTCACATGCTTAACAGATATGGTACAGTTAGCTACTTTATGTCTGGGTTGGTTTTTTTTTTTGCAACTTTTAAGTGTCTTCCTGTTAACCTAAGGAACTTCAGTGCATAAGCAAGCAAGAAAAAAATACATGAACTCAAATGTTTGATAAATCAAAAGAGTCTAAATTCACTTCTTTGTCTGGGTGATATTCTTAAGATGCCAGGCTTTGTAGAACCATGATCTGCAGCTAAATGTGACTGGGAATTGGAAGTACTTCAAAATCTGAAGAGCTCAGCACCGTGCTGTTCAAATCAATTCCTTACCGAGTACTCAAATAAAATAGTAAAAAAGAAGAATTTAAATTGCCCTACAAGGTGCTGGCCCAGAGTTCCAATTGCTTCTAAAATAAGATCCAGGTGCTCTTAAAAGTCTAAAGCAACCTTTTAATTTTAAATTGCTCTTCACGGCATGTGCCATGAATGCCGATCTTTAAAAAACCTGTCTAAATCAAAACACTCCATATTGCAGGATAATTGGTTATGAAATATATAAAAAGCTGCATGAAGATAGCCCAGCCAAATTAAGTGACAAGCCATGTTTATTAGTTTCTCTAAGCAAAAGGTAACAAAAAATAACCAATATGTCTTGCTCTCTTTTCTCTGTACCATCAAATGAGAAACTTTTCCTCTGAGGTAAGTTACTAGTTCATTTCAACTACATCACACTTATTACTACTCAGAGACCCATCATTATGATTAGTTTATTACAATGACACCTAGAGACTCTGGAAAGGTTCTTATCATTCTTTGCAAATTAAAAAGAATATGTATTTCCTGCCCCTAAGAACTCATTGCTAAGTATTTATAAACACACACAACAACATGGCAAGAAACTGGGGACAAAAATTCACCACAAAAAGCTTATGCAAAAGCACTACTTTAGGTCTGAATTTTTAGAATAAAACTGCAATTTGTGAAGGCAGATAAAAGGTCCTGAAGAGTTTAAGAGATCACTTTTGGAGTAATGGTGAAGAATATGTTCATCACACCTATACCTGCTGTAATCTGGCACATGAAACATCACTCTGCAGACACACCATGACCAGCTGGAGGTATTGACACTTTGGCAAAAAGGCCCAACAGTGAGACCATCCATCCAGGTATAAACCTCAGTAAAGTATGATTCCACTGAACTATGTGCCAAGATTTGGGTCCTGTAAGATTATTCCATTGAGAATGAGAACTGGATAGTGGCAAAGGATCATCTAGTTTAGAAAATACCTTAAAGATCACCAAGTCCAACCATTAACCCAGCACTGCCAAGTCCACCACTAAACCATATTACCAGCACCACATCTAAAGAACTTTTAAATACCTCCAGGAATGGTGACTCAATCACTTCCCTGAGCAGCCTATTGCAATGCTCAATAACAACTTTGGTGCAGAATGTTTTCCTAGTATCTGACCTAAACCTCTCCTACTTTGACCTGAGGCTATTTCATCTTGTTATCTGGGAAAAGAGACTGACACTCAACTCTCTACAACTCCTTTCAGGTACTTGTAGAGAACAATAAGGTCTCCTTCCAGCCCCTTTTTTCTAGGCTAAGCGAACCCAGTCCCCTCAGCCATTCCTCAAAGGACTTGTTCACTAGAATAGCATGGCTTTCTAGAGTTCTCTAGAGTCAGGAAGCTTTGATGCAACTATTTTAAAGCATTCATAAAGAAGCCAAATTACTTCTTCCAAAATTTTCGTTCCTCACAGCCACATATGTCCTTTAAAATAATCTCAGATCCAAAAGTCTGTTCTCTAGGCTTTTCTTGAGGCCACTCCCTGCTGCTCTCCAAGCTGTATTAAAGTTTCCATGCTATTGTTTTTCAGATACAAACTCATTTTGATTCTACATTGGTGTCTGTTCCATCTTGTCTTGCTCTCCACTTTGGCATATTCAAAAATACATACCATGCCCAAATAAAACCAACTTGAGCCCTTCCAGCCAGGTCATTCAGGACTTTCAGTAGCTCCCTGCTGGAGAAGAACGAGGACTCCCAGAGCTGTCATACAAGAATGCTGGTGTCAAAGTAAGGTGTAGCCTGGGATTTTGAATACAGTCTAAAGGCAATATAAAGTTGAGAGGAAATCAACAAAAATGTTACGAAAAAGCTCAACCAACTGCTTTTGGAATAAACAAACCTTTCATAAACATTTCTCTTCAGTACTGTGTGACCCACACCAGTCCTTTGAATTTCATATAACACCAACCTCTGGCAGAAAGAGGATTTCTGAATGACACACACAGTATGTAACTTGGTCAGCAACCAATTTCTACATACGAATTACATGACCGCCTTCTTTTCAGCTTTTCCTCTCCACATGTGTAATGAAAGGAAAAGGCAGGCAGATGGTCAGTAAATTATGTATTCTCACCACAAACATTCCCAGGAGTAGCCAAATTATACAATGCTTCACAAGAGACATCAAGATAAAAGTGTGGGCTCTTTAAATAGACTGACCTCCAACTCCAGCTGAAATCAGCAGAAAAAGCAGAGTGATACAAAGAAAAGGAGGAAAAAGTAATTAGCCTGCATCAGCTGTGCTCCAGTTAAATGGGTAAGGGGATGTGGCTGCTTTGAAAGGGCTATCCAGGTGGAAAGATGCATACCATGACAATGTAAACTCTGTGAACTTTATCATTATGTCAGAATCTTATTTAAAAATATTCCCAACTGATACAATTAAAATGTATTCAAAACTACAGACTTCCCTGGTTTCAAAATTACTTAAAGGTGCATGTATTCCTTGGGGTTCATAGTATTACCCTTCTAAAAATAACATGAACATAAATTGCTGATGCCCAGCTTAGGAGAGTATATGTACAGCTCTTCTAAATTATAAAGAAAAACTTCTAATGGTTCCTAAAGTGTTATAAAGATTTCTTTCGTTTCTTTAACTCAAATGTTGCAAATTGGAAATGTTGCCATCATAAAAGAAAAACTCAGAGACCAAAATATTATCAAGTTGGAAGAGCTACACTAAAGTTTTCCATTGAATCTGGGACTTGCAATCACCTTCTTTCCCACAAAATGCAGGGGCACCTGAAGGTCAGGACATGGCTACTTTAAACCATGAAAACATCAGATCAAATCTGACAACCAAGTCTACAGTACAAATTTAAAAAACAAGTATGCAAGCCCTGTGAGCACTTTATTTTTGGTGCCAATACAGCAATTCAGTGTTCAGCAGCCAATTCAAAGCCAATCAAAAGATGGGCAAAAATTTCCACAAGTTTCAAAGCAGTTTTATATATAAGCTGAATTCAAAAATAACAGTTTTAGGTGGAACCAGAGTTGCATGTAGAATTCTAACTTGTTAAAGATAAATCTCACTCTTCACCACAAGGTTAGCTATCATCAACATTTTTCAATGTTATTAGGGAATCTCAATAAATTCCCAGGGAAGAATAAAAATTATATATACGAAAAAGGAAAATTTGTCTGCAATATTTTGAACATGACTTCATTAAGGAGCTATTGGGCTAAATATGGCAGAAGATCAAGTAAGTCCCACCATACTAAGGAATAAAGAATGGACGCTCCTTATCAAATAGCATGAAGATGTGTCCAGGGAGGTTTAGGTCAGATATTAAGAAAAGCTTTCTTACCTAGAGGGTGGTTGGGCACTGGAACAGGCTCCCCAGGGAGTGGTCATAGCACCAAACCTGACAGAGCTCAAGAAGCTTTTGGACAACGCTCTCAGGTACATGGTGTGATTCTTGGGGTGTCCTGTGCAGGGCTGGGAGTTGGACTCGGTAATCCTTGTGGATCCCTTCCAACTGAGGATATTCTGTGACAGCTTTTTTATGAAGAGAAGAAGTAAGACTAATGCAAAGATGGTCAAGGATCTACTTTGGGATTTATATTAAAGAACAAAGCAATCAAGCAGGCAAGCACAGGCCTTCAACAAAACTAGGCACACACTAGGGACTGTAAAAAGAGGATGACAATGACAATGTCAATAACTTCAAAGAGAGAAACAAAGGCATGGGAATTTATATTGTATATTCCTGTGCGGAATAGGAAAGACACATACATGGCAGCTGGCACGCCCAACATAAGCTGGAGAAGTACAAATACAGTTTTACAACATAAAATGCCACTGTCAGTGAAAACAGGTCCTGCATCCATGTGGAACCTGAAGGGCAGCCAGGGGAGTAAGGCTACTGAAGCTAGTCCAGTTCATTTGGCAGTGACACAGCATAAGCTTTTAAGTTTACCCCAGTTACAAGGCAACAGCAGACTAATCAGCCCTCAAACAGCATTTAAAATTAAATACAACAAGATACAATGATCATCCCAATGTTTCCCTGAGGAGGCATATAGAAGGGATGCAGCGCAACACTTGGTTCTGCACCAGCAGCTGGTTCCACACCAATGGCATACATGAGCCAGCTGGTGCCATAGCAAGGCACTGAGTTCTTCCAAATATTCGAAAAACAAAAGCCTCGAACTTTATATTTTAAATTTACGTGTTTTTTAATTTAAATTAAATAGAAAAACAAACCTCAAATCCCTCTGATTAAGTTTATCGTGACAAATCCAGATTACCACAATGAACAGTTTTCTGCTTCAAAAGCACAACATTCCAGGTTGGTGTGGAATAAAACTGAGTATCTCACAAAATGATGACATTTACCTCAGATAGTCGCAGTTAATATTTTATGATGAATTTCAAACTAAAAAGCAGCTGAACAATACACTGTAGGCCTTTTGAACACAAAAATTATTCATAGAGAGCTACAGCAATGATTCCAGTTCCAAAGACTGACATGCTCTTCTAGAAGCGACTGTTCAAACCAAGAATTGGCTGGTCACCTATTTTTATTCGGCCATCTTTAAGTGTGACATTTTGAACAAAAGGCAGGTAAATTTATACAGATCACCTACACAATTTACACCCAAAAAGTATGGACTTTCTTTGGATTCACAGTGCCCTCAAATTTTCTTAGCAAATAAGCACCTTTGTAGAGCTAATATTGGAAAAACGTTGCTTTGCTGTCAGCAGCAGTAGCATGGTGGTGGTAGCAGCCACTCCAAGCCCTCTGCCAGGAACAAGGGATTTTTTCAGCCCTGCTGCTTTCTTGTCTTCAGAGACTAGTCTTACTAGTTTACATCAAGAACCTTCTTTTGAAGAACACAGAGTGGCAAAGAAACACAGAAATCACAATTCTGGTAGTTGATGCAATGTGGCTCAGCTTTGATTACCTGTTTTTATGTGCAGAACTGTAAAGTTCTCAAGGGGAGAAAGAAAAAAATCAATCCTTCCAATTTTTATAAAAAGTTTAAAAAAATCAGGCACATCCTGAAATATCTGTTAACAGATGAGGTCAATGCATCTATACAGAAGTGTAGCTTGGACATTTCAATTCTCAGTCAGATTTCAGGAAGTCTGTATTGTGGCCTGGTTACAACATAACTGATACAACGTATTTTTAAGCTACCACCAAACATGAGGGAAGATGCAATACAGTGGTTCCAGTAAAACTGCTTTTACTTTCCTTTGCACAAACTTGAACTTTATCAATTCATGTCAACAGCACCTTCTCTTATTACGTAATGTAATGGCTTTAAAGCAAACCAGCTTAATGAACTTGGTATCCCTGGTCAATCAATATTTGAATAGAAGACTTTTCAAAACACATTCGCAGTAATTCAGACTGTTTTTCTAAATCACTCAGAGTTTCATAAGTGCTCTTTTCCTTCAGGAAGCAATTTGTCTTAGGCCCTAAAGCTCCTCACAGTAAACGCAGAAGAGGCTCACACTGCTGACAATCTCTCAGTTCCTTTCTGATGCCACAGGTTAAGAATCAGTGCACTGAATCAATCAAGCGAATTATCTACTTATAAAGCCACTCCAAAGATTCCTGTTTACTGTAGGTTTATCACAATCTGTCAGACTACTGAAGTCAAACCAGGCCTAAAATCTATTCTGGAGATGTGTGAGGTTTGTGTTATCTGTAAGAAATAGCTCATGAGAGGCAGGCATATTACTGAGGTAATCTGAAATGTGTATCTGCCCGCCCATGACAAAAGCAGCCTCATACTCTCCATCCAAGTTTAAAATACTACCTAACTGATAGACAATTAAACTGCAAGGGAAGTAAGCAGAAGAAATTTCTTTTTTATGTGGGGCTGCTGGCAGTATAGAATTCCTCTTACATATATTCCTACCAAACCAGTTATTCAAGGTTAAGAAAGACTGGAAGCACTGTAAAACCTTCTTTTTCTTGATATCTTCCTTAGATAATTTTGAAAACATTAATGGCATCATCTTTCTTCCTTTTTTTTCTTTTTACTATCCTACTCATTTAACAGAACTACAAGGCTTGACGTGGTTAAAAAAGTAAATATTAGAAAAATTTTGGTTTATTTTATATGTATATATTTGACTGTACATATATATGCATGTATGTATATATATATGACTGAGAACAGTGTGTAAAAGTCACAGCTTTCATGGAAATCTATCCTGAGAAAAAGTTAATGAAGCATGAATTAAGAACCATCAAAGAGACAGCATGGCTAAAGGCAGTATTTACAAGAATGTCTTAGGATGATTAGAAACGCTGCTGAAAGTACATTAACAACAAAGAAATATCTAGAACTGCATGAGAAGAGGAAATAGTTCAGCTGCCCTGTTAATGAGGTAAAGAAAGGACTTTTATTAATACAGAGTAAAATATTTTGTTGGCCATAGTATCTTGACATTTTAAATGTCATAAATACAAGAACAGATGAGAACTCCTCTCAGTTCTTTCTCAGCATTTCATGTCTGCAATCCAATCACTCAAAAGTTAAGATGAAGGCAAAATTTTCAAGTAGCTTTAAATCATTCAAAATGTTTCTACCAGCAATGATACACAAATGTCTGCAAAGCCATAGAGAGATCTGACAGCTGAGCACCCAGCCCTGCTGGCTCTTCCACAGGTACAAATGGCAAGATAAGTGCACAGTGCTACTTGCAAACACAGACATGCTCTAGCTGAAGACATCTGCTGGAGCATAGCTATAGAGAAATTGTTCAACAGGAAGAAACAGAGTTCCTCAATCATTTCCATAATCCCTGATCCACTGCACATTGGAACAGGATGTAAACAAGTGCAGGTCATTCAGATTTCCAACTAAGCCAGTTCAGTATTGAACTGATTTTTAAGCATGTAAATATTTCCTAACAAAAAAATGACTACATGATCCCAACATTTCATTTCCATGGCTCTCCCATGGGCTGATTTACCAGGCAGAATGTTCCTGGAAATCAGCCCCAACAGAAGATCTTCCTGGAGGAGGATGCTCCGGGCCACAGGCTGAGGGAGAGACCATGTGGCGTTTACCACCTCTCGTACATAAGCACTCCCTCCTAACTTCCCAGGAGTGCACGTGGTTTTATTCCATCATGTAAACTTTGAGAAAGTAACTCTTCACTCTCCATGATTTGAAGACAGGGGACCTGAAGAGGTTTAGTTGGACAGATACAGAATTAGGCTTCCAGCTCTGGTAGAGAGGAATCATCCAGCCCAAATATGGCCACTCTCAATAAGAACAAAGACATCTACTTTCTCTCCTTTGCACATGCATTACATTTCACAAACTGCACTACAGAGGCAGAAAATGATGTTTGAGCAAGTGGAATAATATGGTATTTCATATATATTGACTCAACATGACACTATTTGTTTCTAGTTGAGAAAACATGTCTGATTCAAGTAAGTTGAAGCTAAAAGACTACCTGATTTTAAAAGACAGGGAAAAAAGCACTGTGGCTGTCTTTTGCTGAGACAAGGAGAAGGCTCCAGACAAAGGAACAGTGATGGATGAGATAAGAACAAGAGGGAGTTATTATAAAATGGATTTAAAATAAATAAACACAGTACTACCTGAGGTCTAAAAAGAAATCTCATCAAAACCTAATGATGTTCATATTTCTGAACTAGGCACAGGAGGAAAAAGTTCCCAGTATCAGCTTCTAATCAAATATTTGCCAACACAAAAAAAATTACAGCCTTTAGTATTCAAAATTCTAACTTTGCATAAGTAGTTAGGAAAGACCTCAGAACATTCTCTTTCTTTTTAACAAGAAGAGTAACATATATTACAGTTCCAGGTTTAAAGCTTACACATCTATATTTTTAAACATGAACTAAGTGCATTAGGGACTGAACAGAATATTATAAATGATGTTCTGTGAGATATGGAAAAAAACTGCATAGCAGATTCCTTCCATATGGAGAACTTTTTTTTTTCCAGAAAGAGTTAATGACAGGAGGTCTTCAGCAGGCGAACCCTTGGAAGAGAAGGTGCCTCCAAAATATTAGAAAGGAAAGGAAAGGCTTGGAAAGGAAAATATCCTATTAGATGAATTCAGGCTGAGAACAGACCAAGATAAAACATTCAATTACCCTGCAGCCTGACCCCACAGACTTCCAATGGTGCTTGAAGAAGATGAAGTGTCTTTGACAGTCACACCATACAAAAAGACTTCAAGGAAATGTAGCAGGAACAGAAAGCAGAAGCTGAAAGCAAATCTTGGCAGAAACAGAGGTTACCAAGGAGTTTAGAGTAAAGAAACATTCATTAGCATCAACAGAGACTTGATGAAATAGGAGAAAGACAAGTATGATATAGAATTATGAGGATGAAATACACCATAAAGGCATATACACAGGCACAATGCCATGGTGTAAATAAAATCACAGGTTTCAGTTTGATGAGTGAAAACAAGATAAGTCTAATGGCTCCTAAAAGACTTAAGAATCATCTTCTAGGAACCTCCCTTGGGAAGTGAATGCAGCAGGACTGCTCCCATTTATTCCTATGTCCAGAAGTTAGTAATCAACAGCTGCACCCACAGATCATCACCTGCAAGGTGTGCAGGGCATAGAGCTGTATACAACACCAAGTCCTCTGAAGACCTGGGCAGGAGGGGCCAACCACCTTGACTATCAGCCCCAAGTCAGGAAAGGTAGGACCTTGGCCAGTTGTGGTTTAATTAGAAATAATCCCATTGCCTTTCTTTCCTGATGAAGCTTGTGATCATTTCAGTTAAAGACTCAATTCCTCCCCATTGGCTTTCATAATCCACAATCTACCTGAATCCAATTTTACAACAGACCTAGAATTTCTTTAAGGACTTTGATCAAAGCTTTGGCCAGAGAACATGCATGTTGTATTTCCAATTCCAGAAGAGAAAAAATCCCAAATCTGCAAATGAATCAGAGGCTTCTTCACTATGAGAACAGCTAATTTCATAACATCTATTCAGTGAAAGCATCTCCTTGCCACCAAATTGGGCATAATTTGATATAAAATATCTCATCAGAACTTTGTAATTTCCTTTACTTGTCAGAGAATAATCTTCCTAAAATTGTATGTTCATCTTATTGTAACCCCATTACTTACAATTTATTTACAAACAGGACGTTTGTTCACCAAGTTGAAATCTTAAGAGTGGAATCAGAAAAATAATATCTAGAATCTGTTCTAGCATTATCATGTGACTAAAGTATTATTTCAAAAATTTCCCCAAACCCATCAAATATCCAATAAACCAGCCCACTGTGAAGCCTTGCAGTTCTTTAAAGCAGAGAATAAATCCCAAATCACGGCTCAGAAATCCCTGTGGAAATGCAACAACAGGTTATGGCACTGCATCTCTGCCATGCTCTGAAATAAACATTGTTCAAATAACTACCCAAACAAACCGATGTTCCGTGACAGGTTAGGTATGCTGAATCCTCAAAATATAGGTTGCCTTTTTATACAGTCACAAACAAATCAGAAGAATAAAATCCCAAATGGCATTGAGGAAATGAGCATGGATTTTCTCAGTGTCTCCTTCAATATAGGAACAAGAAACTTAAAATTAATCAGCAAGAGGCAAGTTCAAAAACTACAAGTAATATTACCTGATTCAACCCCCACTTAAGCTGCTGAACTCTTATGTCCCAGGATATCCTAAAATTTTATTTTTCATATACAAAAACTTTTTAAATTATTTGAACTAAGTTATGGAAGTTATTCTACCAACATTATTTTTTTTTATTACAAAAGGATAAACTCCTGTTTAAGAACTCCCTGAGCTGCAGTTCACTGTGGGCTGGAAAAACAAGCTGGAAAGAGATTTTTATATTTCTCTGATCTGATATTTCTTCACTGTCATAACTAGCAACTGAATGCAAGATGGGGTTAGAGCCTCAAGTCTCATTCTGTACAGCTGCTGGTGGTAGTTCTTGTTTCTGATCATTGAAACTTCCAGTGCCATCCAAGTGCTTCATCTATTACTTGTTCATCAAAATGAACTAAAAAGGATGTATTTTTTCACATTTACTTATATGTGGGGGGATTTACCCCCCTTCACAGTATTTTTGTGTTTATTTTGGAACAGTTTGGTAGAGTCATGGAAGGTATCATCCCACAGACTCCCCTATTTCATGGCTTGTTGGCTTCTGCAGTGGGCTGTAACAGCCACAGATGGGTAACATGAAAGATACTTTTGGGTATCTATGGAAACAAATAGCTGAAGTCTGCCTCAGGGTCTTCTCTTCAGATCCTTCCCCCAGGCTAGGAAGGGGAAAAGAATCTCCCCCAGTCTCAAATATGGAGAGGAGAGAAATGTGGCAGCAGGTTCTGGGAATGGAAATGGAGAGCTGAGGTAGCTGAAATTCAGAAATGAAACAAAAGAGAGAGCAGTACTAAGAGGAAAAGCAAATATAGATGAAGAGCAAGCCTGTGTCCTTCCTATAGCCTGATTCTTATGTAGCCTGTTTAGTAAGCTCCACTGGTATTCTATACCTTAACTAGTTTCATGCATTTCCTAGCTCACTGGTCTCTATCATCTGTTTGCATGAGGGTCTGTGTGGATGTGCAGGTTGATGGGAAAGGAAAACCCAGAAAAATCAGTTTTGTTTGTTTAGTCTTGCCAAGCTGACCCTTGAAATGTCGTGCTAAATTACAAATGAATTTTATTTTAAGAATATCAATACATTTTTATCAAAGCTTACTGAGTTTTACAAAGGGGACTTCAGAGAATATTTCAAAAAAAAAATCTATTTCAGTAAACAAACTTATCCATTCTAATGATTTCATCCAATTCCATGAAGACGAATTTTAGTACATGCATGTTGTCTTTGGTGCCAGTTTATCTGCTCTGCAGTTACTGAGGTATAATAAAAGCTTTGGGTAAAAAGCAAAACCTCCAGCTGGCTGTTCAAATCCACAAGGCAGCAGATACTCTATTGTCCTGCTACAAAAGCCAGAAGAGTACAACTACAGGAAGCCCTCTCTTGTTCCCAAACATTGCTACTTGTCTTTTTAAGCTCCTGTCATCTTTTCATAGCCACAGACATCACATTCCATCCGGCTGTGTCAGGCTGTATGACACCTCTTGATCTCATGTAAATCTTGCATGACCAGACACAGCCCAGCAACTTACTCAGCTTTCAAAATAATGTGTACTCTGGCTATTTGCAATATGCAGATGACCTGTGACACAGTCCAAGCTACTTTCTTAGGAATAAGGAGTTAATGAGAATGCCAGTGCCAGCACATCTCAGCTGAAGGCTTCAATGATACACAGTTAACATTTATTACACATGGACGTTCACACTCTAGGTGGGTAAAATAATCATTGGAGCAAAGGAATTTATCGTCATGTACCTCAGTCATTCACCATCTGAAACTTGGTGCAGTGTTTAAGCTCCTTGAACACATTCAAATCAAAATGGAAAAACAGCTGTTGAATAATTATCTTTAACAAACAGTTCAAGTACAATATTTGGCCACCCTGCAAGTGTGTACCTGCCTAGAATTAAGGCCAGAAGAGCTAAAATTCAGCTCTGGATCAGCAAATTGGCTTTTAGTACATAAATACAGCATAATCTTAAATTCTGCTGCATCACACCCTGTCATGTTAGTCTTCATGTGAGAGAAAGAGTAACCTGCTGATTTTTCTGGGAGACACAACATATCATTTACATTCTAGATTGGTGGAGATAATGTTTTTCAGCCAGCACCAACATTCATACAACAAGAAATGTCGGCGGGAAGTGTCTGTGCACACTTGTCCGTGTGCTGGTGTGTTTACAGAGAAACCTCTACCCAGACAAGAAGAGAAAACCAGCAAGCGTATCTGTCCCAGAGCTGGGAACAGCACCAAGAATTCTTTGAGTATTTGTCCAAGTTCCTAATGATTTCACATTTGAGGAATTGTGTCCTTCACCAAATCATCCAGGTAACTACAGGCCCACCAATTTCACTTCAGTTCCCAGGAAGATGATACAGCAGTTAATCCTAGGCACATTAAAGATAAGAAAATCATCATGAGTAGCCAACCAAGAGAAGGTCATGCCTGACCAACTTGACAAACTTCTAAGATGAAGTAGATCTACCTAGCCTGGTAGATGAGGGAAGAGCAGTGGATGTTTTCTGCCTGGACTCCAGTAAGGCCTTTGACACTGCCTCCTGTAAGATCTTCATAGAGGAGCTGTTGATACAGGGAATGGATGGGCAGACAGTGAGGTGGGTTGAAAACTGTCCAGGTCCAGAGGCTGGTTATCAGTGAGACAAATTCTAGTTGGATGCCAGTGATTAGCAGTGGGCCACAGGGGTCAGTACTGGATCCTGTTTAAGATCTTCATTAATGACCTGGATGATGGGGCAGACTGTACCTTCAGCAAGTTTGTAGGTGGCACAAACACCTGGAGCACTCAGTGGGGATCTTATCGATGTAATACTTGAAGGGAAGGCCCAAAGACAACCCAGCCAGGCTTCTTCTCACTGGTGGCTAGCAACAGAACCAGAGGTAGTAGGCACTAGTTGAAACACACAAAGATTGGGATACATATTTTCCCTTGTCACAGTGACAGAGCACTGGCACAGGTTGCCCAGGGAGTATCCCCCTCCTTAGAGATACTCAAAAACTGTGTGACACAGTCCTGGGCAACTGGCTGTAGGTGTCCTCACCTGAGCAGCACATACATGGACCATGGGACCTCTAGAGGTCCCTTTCAACCTCACCAATTCTGTGTCCAGGAAACAAAAAACCAAACAAAATCCCCCCAAAACTAAACAACACAGGAAAACCACAATAAGAAAATATCAAGAAGAATACTTAGATGTCATTTCCAATCTCTGGAAACTGCATCTACCCACTCTACAAGAGCATCAACACATTTTCATTCTATATTTACATGAGTGGGTGGCATAATTTACACAAACACACACATATGCACACATAGAACTGCAGAACTGAAAAAAAAATTCCTCAGCAACAGGCTGACATATTTTATCAAAATTATCCCAGAGACAAATGTGCACAGATTACTCACTTCTAGGGATTGTCTGCACCTGCAGAGTAACTCCCTCATATCCCAGTGTCTCTAACTCCATGCACAGTGCAATCCCATCAGCCTAAGCCCACATGCTTCAGGTGCACCTGGCCCAGGAGCAGCTGTGCAGCCAGCCCTCAGAACTTTCCATGGACTTCAGAAGCACTTATATGCAAGAGCACAACCTACACAGACCATAACCTGCATTTCAGACACCTTTAATCCAGCTACTCTGTGTTGACAAAACCTCCACACAACCGGCATATGTGATCAGTATGTATATTTCAGTAGTACTATATCTTGCTACAGCATGTTTGGATCTCCAAGGGATTTAAGGTATTTGGAAATTCGAGGTAATTTCATGAAGACACTAAATCCACACTTCTCAGTTCTACTCCTTTTTTTGGGTTGCCATTTAGTGATTTCTATGCTGGATATACTCTACTGGTAACTGGATTTTAGTTTTTTTAATTATTACTTTGTTTTTTCAGGTCTTGCTGGATCATTGATTGCCATCAGCAGAAGATTCCTCCAGCCAAATTATGTCTTCAGCTATACCTGAGTGACTCTACTCAATTTAGCTCAGCAATTGGAACTTAATTAAAAGTTCTGTTAAGAATGTGCTGGCCAGAAAAGACTCATCATGTCAGAGCGGTTTTCGCTTTGCAGCACTGATAGGAACACGAACTAATAAAACTTCTTGTTCATACTAAAATGAATGGCCTGGATTCTCACTACACAGGAGGAGTAACTGATGTATGATGAGAATTGTATCAGTGGGCAGATCTGTTCTGCAAGAATTACTCTATTCAGACAATCACTTTCCAAATTAAAAACCACATCAAATATGGGGAATCTCCATTACTACATCAGAATATATAATTTTAATCTACTTACCCTGCCAGAGACAAACTGGATGTGAAATGCACACAAAGTTATTCGGAGAACTGAAACAGCACAAAAGTTTTCATTCTGTCCTTTCCAAATGGGCATTTCATTTATTTTAACCTTTAATCCATTGCTTGGTTAATGTCTAGTATTTGTGTGATTACACACAGTGCAGCTAAACGCTTCTTTCTGCACAGATACATAAAATTACCTTTTTTTAGGCTAACTATTATATCACCCTAAATTTCAATACCTGGACACACAGATTTTGTAGCAATAAAAGAATGGTGAGAGTTTTATTTCTATTTATAGTCTGGTTTTCTACCAGGGATATGACTAGTGGTTCCACAAAGGCAAACTAAGAAAAGAAGAGGAATGCCATCAAAAAAGCCCTTAACTTTCCTAGGCCTGCACTGGAAACATTTCAGAGGTCCATAGGTCAAAATGATTGGAATAAATGGAACAAAATCCTCAAAGTCTGACAAACTTGGCTCAAAATGCTAAATTAAAAGACCCTTTAATTTAAGATTTTGCTTTCTGCATTTGCTAACCATTATTATTTTTATCTTTTCACAGATAACACAATCCTATGCTGAATGTTAAAGCTCTTGAAAAGAGAGGGATAAATATGCACTCAAAATTAACTGGATTTAATACATTCCTAATTTTCTCTTACATACTTCCTATTCTCTTTTTAAAGTCACAACTTTTAGCTTGATTAAGCACACTCAACTATAACTTTCAAGTAAAACAACCAACATGATGTCATTAAACATATTACATTCCATTCTACATTCTATATTCACAATTTTAATTCTTTAAGACATCCTGTTTCCAGTTATCAAAGAAACTATTTCCATGATCAGGCAAAATAACACAAAGCAGAATTTTAATCAAATATACAATCTGCAATACAAGGCAAATGGATAAGGCAAATACATTACTTTTACTAACTCCAGCAATGAAACAAACTGTAATGCTCAAAATTTGCAAATCAAGCTACTCTGCCACCAAATCCCTTGCCAAATAATAATAAATCCTCCTCTCTTCCACAGTATTCCTCTTCTTTATACTGTAATGCCTGGTGGTCACTATCATTATCTCTGCTGTTAAATAGTTTTTATGAAAAAAGAAGGCCTAAAGGGAAAAGTTTTATGATGGTTCATTCTTTATTCATGTTGATTTTTAATCTGACTCCAAAAAGAAGTTTAAAGTTTCTAATACAAAGTATGCTAGGGCTAATGGAAAACCTCCCTTCACTCTTACAAGATTATGCCAGAGGCTTCAAATTGCTTCTTCTCTTTATTGTTCTTGCTATTTCAGTTTTGCCTCAGTTTGTCTATGCCATCCGAAAGTGCAAGAAGAATCAATTTTATTTTATTAAACACTCACCTCAAACCACTGGCCATGGGACTGCATTTTAAGGATGACACAAGGATCTGGCTTTGAGAGGGCATCCCTGTCTGATATGCCTTTGCAAGCAACTCGCAACTCCACTTTAGTCAGGCATGGGCTGTTAAAAATTCCCAAGGTATTGGCTGCTGATTCATAGATGTTGCTCATTTTCTTCATTCCTTGATCTGAAAGAGAGAAAATGTCTATTAAGGATGGTGCACACACAGTACAGCCCCTCCTTCCACCAGAAGCCAATGCAAAGTTCTGCTAGACAATAACTGTGAATGAGAGCCAGAGCATGAGAGGAAAGAATAAAATCAAAGGAATCCCTATAGAATAAAGAAATAATCATCTCATGTATTTATAAGTAAGCCAAGTTTAGAACAAAATTTTCCACCATGCCTCTGAACTCTGGGGGTGAACTGTGACCTCAGCCTCCAGCTCTGTTCCTGCTTATAGAGCCGTATTTCCCCAGGCCAAAGGATAGATAAACAGCATGGTAACTCCAAATTTCTTATGGTAACACCTTAACAAGGCTAAACTAAACTTGTCCAGCACTCCTCCAATCTGCTTTTATTTCTCTCTATTCCTTCTAAAGGGTATGCACTTCTTACACAAACTTCTGGCATAAATGCCATAGAGAGTCCCGTTTGTACCAACCTTAAATTCCAAAATACATTTCAGTGTTTCCACACATACTGCAGAACATTACCTTCCTCCATTCTTAAGCAAGTAGCCAAGATTGATGTTCTAAACAGAAGGGCAGGATAGTTATGCTGGCATGTCTTGTTGTTATGGAGTGTTTGCTCTTTTGGGTCAGGAATCAGAGTTACATGAAGACAGATGGCTGGAATAACAGGGACCTCCAACCCTTATTTCATTGTGAACACCACCACCAATCCTGCAGCTCAAGAATTTCTCTCAACAGAAGCAACAAAAATATTTCAACACAGAGCTTACCAAAAATCCCTCTGTGACCATTTTTGCATGAATAAAGAATATAGGAACACTCTAATTTGCACATTTGTTCTGAGCTTCACAACCTGACCCTTTAAAAATCTGCTTCCTAATACATGGATTAGTGCCTTCATCACCTTACCCCATACATAACAGCCACAAAGTATGAATTTCATACTTCTAGAGGGCAGATTTGTCTTGCCAGTTAATCAGCAAGACATTTTTGTGCTCTGTTTCAAATCCTTTCACTGTGTCTTCCACAACATCCTGGTTGTAACATGAGGTTAATGATTTTTGAGAACTGTTTTGATAAAAGTTAAATTTCAGAGATATGGAAATGAAAGCGAAGTTTCCTTTCCCCAAATCTTCCAAGTTAAAAAATAAACTCAAAACCCATAAAATCACACCTATCCAGTTTTCCTATGAATTAGAAAGGTAAAATTAGAAAGGTGTTTCTCGATTCAGAGTAAGGGGAGTTGTCAATTGAGCGTCTCTAATACATACAGACAGATTTCAGGAATGTAAGTCTGAATGACGAGGCAGAAGAGATAAAAGCTTGTTAACAACTTACAGTTCTTCAGATCTATATAACAACTTAGTATATGACCATTGATCTGCTGTGAATACCCCATTCAGATATAAGTGAAGTGAGCCCGAGTGGACCCCAATCAGTCTCTGAAGCTCAGGCTCTACAGGCATGTTTGACATGTGAGCCACGCCACAAACACAGTCCCTGACATCCTGAGATCAAAACAGTCCCCTTCTGGCCCTTCCCAGTTATTTGTAAATACTGTCTAAACTGCTGGTCCTTGGATTTACTGCTAGGAAAGGAACATGACTGAGAAAATAGACAAAACTAAACAACATATGGAAAAAGTAATGATATTGGGCTACATGATAAAGCAAGGGACTGGGGAGACTGTTGTCTACTTATTCATCATTTTATAATCCCATCTCCTTCAGAGAGCTGCTCAACAAGCTCATCCCACAGATTTACAAGACATTTTTACATGCTGCCCTTTCCAAATTGAAATCCATTTGAAAATTGGGTTAATTCTGTCTCATGCACATCATACATCATTAATAAAATGTCATCCTTTGTGCAGAAATAGGCTGGTGATTTAATTAAACTGGATGATTTCAACACTGAAGAGAAGAGGAAAAAGTAGCAGAGTGAGGGGGAGAGATGTATTTTTCTTCCTCCTACAATAATTATACACTGTTTTTTCAGAACCGCGGGTAAGTATAAAAATTATATTTCTTTTTACCACTACAACTATTATTTCAGCTCTTGCAAGTTCTAAATTTATCAATGGAAAAGATCAAGCCACAGCCTTATTCTTTTGTCTCATTATATTCTTCTTTTAATATAATCACCAGCTTGGGCTGTTGTGCTGATGTCACATCACCAGGAAGCTGGAGGCCTGGAAAATAAATTTTTGAGCCTACTGAAAGTGGCTAAAAAAGGCATTATTTTGCACAAACATAGACATAGATTGCGTAAGAAGTTCTTTTTTCAATTAGCTACATACATTATTGATGGGGGAAAAAATTATTCATTGCTCTTTGCTACAAACACTTCAATTTTCAGTTCATTAGAACCTTGTTATTCTTTCAATCTCCACATGGCTTCAATATTCACCGAACACAAGCTGTACCCATTACAGGAAAGCAATAGCACAGATACAAAAAGTATGGGAGATAAGTGATAGGTCACATATTACTCGCGTTTTCATTTCATTGTTGCATACATTCTCTCTCATTTCCTCTGGAAAACAGGAAGGCAGTGGATGATTTGCTTCCCACACAAACTTATTAGCCAGTGCTAGACTGAACAGAATGGGGAAGTAAAACCAGGCCTTCTGTTTTCACCTCTCCATGGTGAAACATCAAGAAGTACCAGATGGAAAAAAAGTGTACTATGCTGAAACTGAAAAGTAATAGGTTACAAAAAAAACCCAAACCAAACCAATGAAACCTCCCAAAAGACCCCCAGAGAATGTGTCACATACAAAGAAAAAGTGAGAACCTTGAAGACAGGTCTCTCTCTCCACTCTCTCAAACATATTCTATATCTGGCATACTTAGAGCTCATTTACTAGAAATTAAACTGCTCCTTTGAATCTCTTTTTAAAAGAGATTCATGGCTCAAAGTGACCTGATTGATATATATGATGAGACGAGGAATTAAGGACATGAAGCCAAATTCTTCTCAGTAGTGCCCAGTGACAGGACAAGAGGCAACCAGCACAAAGTGAAATTCAGGAAATTCTGATTAAAGAAAAGGAAACTTTTTACTGTAAGTTTGGTTGAACACTGCAACTTTCTTCTTGGAGAACTTGTAAAGTCTTCATCCATAGAGATAACCAAAACTTGTCAGGACATGACACCCAAAACTTGGCGGGGCCTGGCCCTACTTTAAGCAGGGCAACCTACTTTAAGCAGAGGCTTAGAACAGATGATCTGCGGAAGTCCTTTCCAACCTCTTCTACTCTGTGACTATGCAGAAATCAAATTATAAACTTTTTAGGGCACAGATTGGGATATGTTGTTGAGTACTAATCAATGATTTGGGTCGCTTGGCTCCAAAGCCATGCAGAAAATCAGAATAAATGCATGATCCCAGCATTTCTGTTGCAAAGCAGGGCTACAAAGGCTCCCACACATAGGTATTTCATTAAAAGCAACAGCAAACGAGTTCAGAAACTTGTGCCTGCCTAGAAAACTGGATTACAATGAAAATCAGTATTACACATTTGACAGCTACATCTTTCTCAGTTCAGGGGGACTAAATGTCTTTAAAATGTTCAGTCAGCTAGTGCTGGCAGAAATGAGGATCTATGTGACGTGGAACACAAACAGTACATGCCTCTCTCTGGGATCTGGAAGACTTAAGTTCACACTTGAATTCAATCAGATCTACCCTGTTACAACATGGTGAGCCATAGAACCTCACCACAAACTCATAACCAGGCTCCTTTGATTCACCATTAAATAAATATAAGTTTCTATCTGAACTCAAGATTTCAAGTTTTCTCCTTTGCCCACACTGTCCTTTTGCTCTCCTACACACACAGCATCCAAAAAGCTTTTCTGCAAGTCGTCTGGGTGAAAAATGAAGAGATGGCTCTCTACAGCACCTTGTGAAGAATCAGGGAAACATTTACACTCAACCTCACCTCCAGTTCAGGTAATAAGTGAGCAGCAAATGAGAAAGATGCTGAGATTAAAACCGGCGTGCTTTGCATTTAGAAAAAGGTCTTATTATTTAGAAACCTGTACTCCAGACCAAACTACATGCAAATAAATTTGGGGGTTGCAGGTTTCCCATCACTGAATGATGAGAGCTGTGTCTGAATTATTTTACTGGCACTTTGGTCATGAAATTAAATGAGCTAATAGCATCTGTCTGCTTCTACAGAAGTAAACAGCAAGAGTCTGCTCCTGGAAAGGTAAATTATGTTTGCAGTTATGTGCACATGGTAGGAAATACCAGTAGTAGAGTTACATTAAATAAGAGCTGTGAGTAAGTGCCTCCAAAAGAGAGCACGCCTAAAAGCACTGGATGTTGTGGCACTAGCTGCTCCCTACGTATTTATACTTATAAATTATATATGGGAGAGACATTTAGTATTCAGAACATATGAATAGCTTAACTCTCTAGACAGGAAGCTTTGTACCTACCGTGTCTAGATCTTCCAGGGTTTAAAGTCTAATAAAAGGAAATATGAAAACCAAGTGTATAGTTAGAAGCTTAAAATTAATAAAACTCAGTTACACAAAACACAGTATGAGCAAGATTTATAGAAGAGGCTGAAATTCTGTTGGGCATTCAGGCAGAATAGTTTTTAAAAGTTTCTCTGTTTAGTAACTTGTTCAGCTCCAGCAGAATGTAGGCCATGGACCCCCTCAGGGAGTGACAGTAACTGAGATAAGTAATTATTTTCCTTTAAGAAATTTTATGTAATTGGGAATTCCCAGTCTGTAGTAATTACTTTATCAGCTGTTGGCACTAAGGCTTCCTTGGTTGTGAAAAGTATTCATTCTTTCACATTCAGCTGTAAATAAGCTTTGTACATATGAGGAAAGGTGGGGATTCATCAGGAGTTCCTGATTCAGCAAGTTCATTAAATTAATATTCCATGTGCTTAATCAGGAACTCACTAAGACACCTGGCTTGCCCAGGTCTGAACAGAGACCCCAGGATGATGGGGAAAGCAGACCTATCTTTATTACCGTATGTATTAAGGTTTTTCCATTATGTCTAATCTTTGTTGCTGCTGTGGCCATTGCCTTGGCCTTTCTCTGTGTGTCTCTGGAAACTTCTCATGAACAATCAGTGCTATCTTAAAATGTAGTCATTCAATTACTTATCTTTGACCATGTTCCTAGACTCCTGGTTATCATCCATATCTCAAATCGCTGCACAAGACTTCCCTGCTGGCACTAAAAAATTATCCTGGTCAACATCAACTATATTATAAATTGCTACAGAACTTTAAATGATCATAGATAATACAGACGAAATTCCAGCTGCCAAAATTAACTTGAATATGAATTATTATGTAATGAAAAGTCAATAGGTTAGCTAGACCCCTCCACAGGGTAGTCTGTGCAATTAGAAATACAATTTTTCCTCCTTCACTTTGATTATCTGACAGCTATTAACAAAGATTTATTTAAAGTTACACCTACCAGAGTTTGATAAAGGCCTTTGAAAAATGAGCAGTAAACTCAGTAAGGAAGGGGGATCTGGAGAATCCAAAGCAATGGTATTGTGAACAATGAGACAGATCTGATAATGCAAGTAATCTATTTGGACAGAAGGGGAGAAGGTTCAGAACAAAGTGCCAGCAGTGTAAATGGAAATATACACACACTGACAGTTCAAAAGGACTCATTACCATAGAACCAACTGTTTCAATTATAAGGGGAGAAGGGAAAGTCACTGGAAAGAAACTGAGACATCTAATGCATGACAAAACACTGTACAAAAGTGTGCTGCACCTATACAAGTAACCCCATTTCAGTTAAGAGAGGGAAAATCCCCCTGCTAAGTGGAGCACTGGGAGATGCTGGAATGTGCCCAGATGAGGATGCTCTGAGTGGCTCCCACTGAAGTCAGAGTCAGTGCAATGCAAAGCACCTGTAAGAGTCACTGCTAAAACACATATATATTCTATTGTCTTCTACTGGAAGAACAAATCTAGGATTTGCCCTGGGGTCCTCTAGCATGTACCTAACACCATCAGACACCTCTTACTTCACAGAGTTCCCACTGTCTTACTTCTTACAATGCTATAAAATACACAGGGGAAGAGAAATCAAAAATTCACTAACACAAAAACCAGGAGACTTGAATGAATGCAAGACCAAAATAACCTTCCTGGGGATAAATGCAGACAATTCCCCTACTAGAAAGCAGCATCAATGCTTATTACTGGAAAAGTAGAAGAGATTTTTTTCACAGAACTAACCAGGGTCTGCTTCATTTACATTCACTGGATTTGTACCAGACACAAGGAGTCTGCCTCTCCCACAGCAAGGCTGGCTACAGAGAGTGTGTATTCAGCCTTGTTTATAAAATGCCACCTTCTAAGACAGTGTGTTGGTTCAATAGGATAACAGAATGTATTTTATTTGGAACAGTGTAGAAACCAGAGAGAAAACAGACTGGCTCATCTATATGCTGACACACAGTAACACACAATTGTCCTCTCATCCACAGTCTTGTTTCCTTAAATACGCCTGTCTGAAGCCTTCACTTGCAACTCAATACCTTCAAGCAAAAACATTAAATAGTCCCAGTGCTCCTCTTCCAAATCATCAAAATGGCATATTTTACCTCAGAAAACATTAATAAAAGTGGTTTGTTCTTCATTTCATTTCTATTTGCAAAGCCATTAGAACTGTTCTACAGCCCTGTTATGGGTTAACCCCGACATGACAAACAGTTGCCTGGTCGAATCGCGTTTCTCTCAATGTTACCTATAAAATTCCACGGAAGGCGAGATTTTGGGGAGTTTTTTTCTGGTCCAGGGGTGGTGGCCGGAGCCTCAGCCCCACCGGGGCCCACCAGGCCGGTCCGGGTGTCCCTGTCCTTGTCCCTTCCCGAGCCACAGCCCGGACTCTGCTGGGGCTCTGGGGGGGCGGCCTCTCCGGGACCGGCTCTGTCCCACATGGGACCGGCGGGCACTGACGGAGCCCGCAGCCCGCAGCTGCCAGCACACACTGCACGGAGAACTGAAGGAGACAGCCCTGTATCCAGCGGCGGAGCGGGACGGTAACATTTNGCTGCAGGAGGTGGCAGTTTGGAGAACCACGTAAAGCAGAAAAAAACCCTTTTATTTTCTTAAGAACTGCAACACGGATGGAGAGAGAGGAGAAGGAGGGGGAGGGAGAAGAAGAAGAGTTCTGTTTGTTCTGATTGTTTTTTTTTCTTTCCTTTTCTCTTAGGTCTGTTAATAAACTTTATCACAGCATATAAGTTGTGTGCCTGCTTTGCTGTTTCCTAATGGTTTATCTCACAGAAGTCAGGGAATAGTGCATAAATTGACCATAAAACCACTACAAGCCCTTTCTCACCATTGTAAAATTCAAAAATGTATTTTAAAAGCAAGAGAAAGAAATGCCAGCCAAGTTCACGCTGTTCTATACCATGACTCCCTGAGCTGATGGTTTATAAGCAGGACTAAATAATATGAAGTCTCAGTAAAATTCAGACTACCACAAATAAATTATTTGCCTGCTAGTTTGGGTATTGGTTCTCAGAGTATGGAATACTACTTTTAAGATGATAATACCTGAAACTGTAAATGCAGGGATTAAGCATTGATACATGGAAAAGCTCAGGACAAATGAATCACTTCAAACACCACATTGAGAAGTTACACATACACAAAAAACCCAAACCTATTATATGCAAGTGGCTTGTGAATATAAGCGACATGTAAGCCTAGTAAATCAGAGAAATAGAATTTAATCTCTCTAAGCAACAATTTCAAAGCTACTACCACGTGATACTTATTAGACTGCTTGTCACTAAAAGCCATTACAATTTTCTTAGGCTTGCCATTTCAGTTTGCTGCTTGCACTAAGTGATATATCAAATGAAACACAGGAACAAAAGTATATTCACTCCAAGGATATGTGTTTGCTGCTTTTTTAAAATTGATTCTCCCAATTAGGTATTAGAGGGGAAAATAAAAGTGTCCTAGCAAGAAATAAAGATTTACAACATAGTTACTTATCCATGAATTTTAAATAATTGGGTATTTTGCTATACTTCAAAGAAAGATAAGCCTGGAACAAAATCAAATAATCCCAGCACTCTAAGGTGTAGCAGTCAAAATTCTTGTATCAAATAAATCCAACTGAGAGCCTTCAGAACATGTTTGAGGCAAAATAATTCTTCAAATAATTAGGCAATTCTGAACAACAAGAAAGTTGTATAGTCTACTACATTAATCCTTGCCTTATCATCTGCACTTGAATAAAATACATTTGAAATTACAACTACCCTTTATCCACCCTGCAAAAGCACACTGTCTGTTAGCTAGAGGAGAATCATAGAACTGTTTACATTGAAAAGACCCCTAAGGTCACTGAGTCCAGCCATTAACCCAGCACTGCCAAGTCCACCACTAATCCATGTCCCTAAGCATCACATCTACATATCTTTTAAGTCCCTGCAAGGATGCTGAATCAACCACTTCCCCGGGCAGTCTGTTCCAGTGCTTTACAACCCTTTTGGTGAAGTATTTTTCTCCTAATACCCTATTTAAACCTCCCCTGGTGCAACTTGAGGCCTTTTCCTCTCATCATACTGCTCGTTACTTGGGAGTGAAGCAGCAAGTTGTGTTCCTGAGCTACACTCAATTACACCCGAGTATGTATAAAAACATGTTATGCCTGGAAGAGCTTCTCCATTTACAGATGTAACATAGTGCAAACTGCTAATTTTCCTCAACAGATGGCTATAGTGGCTCTTCCTGCAGCATAAACATGATTCTACAACGGAAGCTGCCTCCTGCTCCTGATCCAAAGACAGGCACATCAAGAAGAGCAGTGAGGAAGGACTTTCCCATTTGCTGTTTATTTATTGCATTCAGAATACAGCCAGAAGGCATACCTGCTGTAAGGTGGCTCAGGGCTTCCTAGCAGTGTGAGAAAAACTGAATTTATTGTCCCAGGACTCTGACAGACAAGGAGCAACCTGCCCACCCTCAGGGGGTGCTGGGTAATGAACACCTTTACCTGATGGCTGGAGCCAGCTCTGAGTTCATTCCCTTCACAATAGAAGTTTAAGGACAACACACTGGGATTGTACCGCTAGTTTAAGTTAGACCCTGAGCCTTTCTTGCCTTTTTGTCATTTACTTACTTTCTATTTTCTTTCCAAGATCCTTGATCAAATATTTGAAGAGTCACCCATGAGACTTAGGCCAAGCACACACTGCCACTTTCTCAGCTAAATCGGCAAGGGATACGATCACATTGCAGCTCCAATTGCAGGCATGAGAAAAGCTGTGACAGCAAATTTTATCTATATGGACAGTGTTAATTTCTGTCCTAGATTCATTTCTACTAGCTTCTTCTGACTTTGCTTTAGGAAGCTATACCCTACTCTGTATTGGGAGTGTTTTGCAATCTCAGTACCATCACACCATGAAAGATGCAGCCTCTGAATAAGCCAGTTGCTATTTTTGGTATCAAATTGATTCACAAAAGAATTGCAGCATGCTGTCAGCAAAAAGTCCTACCAGTGCCAAATGTACCGCTGGTGCCAGTGCCGTGCCATTCCTCTGCTGGAGTGTTCATGTTTCCCAGGATCTGTGCTCTACTGAGCTACCAAAGTCAGGACACAGCGCAGCCTCAAAGAGATCCTAACCTGGGCCCTGGAAGCAACAGAGCTTTGTCAGCAATGTTATAGTAGACCTACTTCCTTCTGACACAGTGCCAAGACTTTGACTAAATAACACTTTCAAAAACAAGCTCTAGAAATCCAAGCCACCCAGAATTTTCAAGTGTTTCTCTCCCTCGGGAATTCCTGAGATGTGAGAAATAACTATGTTGTCAATGAGTAATAAAGATGAGAAGCAAGATATATGGAATGTCTTTTATAAAACTTTGTCTGACACAAGGTTGTCCCTTAAGCACTTCTAAAAGGAACCTATGAGTATACACAAGAGTGATGTCTTCTTTTTGAAATCTACAAGTCCCCATCAGTCTTTGTTAGCATATACTGACAACAAAAGGCAAAACAAATAATTCAGTTCTGATAGTTATTACAGAGTTAGAGGGAAGGGGTTCTCAGCTCCCAAAATGATGCACACAAAAAAAGGAACTCACATAATCAGTATTGATGGAAGTCCTACTGCCAACTGCCACACACAAAAAACACCGTAACACCTGCTGGTATTGACATCATTGCCTGGTAGGAGAACATTTCATGAAATTCACATTAGGCAAGCTGTACCCCTAAGATTTGGGCACATATTGCACAGGGCTTCACCTACATTCATTTGCCTTTAAAGGACAAATTTATACAAAGGGCAATGAAGTCCAGGAACCACCCACTGCTAACAGAGAGAAAGGAATACCAATAAGCCAGCAGTGATGGCACTCAAGGGAGAAGAGATGCAGGAGGCTGGTATTGAAGTCCCAGCCAGATGTTACCACTTCATAAATGCAACTGCTATGGTCAGATTATCTAAGGCAGAGTTCTCTATGAATTGAGAGTTGAAAGTCATTCTCAGGCTTTCTCTCCAGACCTGTGAAACTCTTAATTCCTTCCCTCACCGGCCCTCTGCTGAATACAATTGCTCTTCAAACACTTAATTTTATCTACTCTCTTACACTGTTTATTGAAAGACTGTTGCAAAGCATCAGGGACATAAGGAATGGTAAAGCAGGGTCACCATGATATTTCCTAAGAGCACAGAAGAGTAGAAATAGCCTCAGTAGATATCCCATCATGCCAAATAGGAGTGGTGAAAACTAAACTGGGTACCAAATATTCCATGAGACATGCCAAGCACTAAAATAAACACAAAATCTAGAACATGCTAAAACCTGATTGTTGCTCAGTGCACAAAGCAGTGCCTTCCTTGTTCAAGTATTTATATCTGGATTTTAACTCTGAAATGATGGCCATCAGGCTCCTCTATACCTACATATTTTTAAAATTAGGAAAATGTATGTTGACAGCAACCAAAATGCAATTGTACAAATAAACAATATTCAAACTGATCCTTGAATTCTTCAGTGATACAAGGCATTTCCCATGTACTGTATATTTATCTATGTTTAATTCTTCATCTGCATGGATCCAGTGCAAACAGATCCAACAGTCAGAGATCTTTTTCATAACTTAAAAATAATTATAATTTCATAATTTCATACAATTACTGGTCTAATACATGAACATGTTTCAGTGTACACAAGTATAGGGTAACTCAAAAATGAAGAGATTTAACACGTCTTCCTAAGTATGGAATCCAAGATCTTCACTTTTGTTGCTCTTAATTAGTACACTTGTTTTTTATTTTCTTCTGAAGTGTCAGGAGCCCCCATAGGAAAGGGTGCTTGTAGAGGGAAAGAATAAAAAAACCATGAAAAATAATAATAGAGAACATGAGTTATAGTAAATGCATGTCCTCACAAATCAGCCCATCCAATGCACGTCCATCAAAATCTCAGTGACAGATGCCTCTGTATCTTTAAGATCAAATCCAGCCTTGGATGCCTGTGGAAAAGATGCACTAAAATTTTCTAAAACATTCTGAAAAGACATGCACTTTTACAAGAAAGCATTATTTTCCAATTACAAAGATTACAGCAATTCCGATCTTACCGAGTGAATGATGGAGTCATTACCCAATGACTTTACACCCTGGAGTCAACATGTAAATTTTACCTGCAATTTCTTTCCTCTATAAAAATTGGGTTATACAATAACAGGGTGCTTGACTGCTGTTGCATTAAGTCTGTAATGCGACTGAATGCACAGTCATACCATTTAGTGTTTTAAATTGCTTCAACTTTGGAGTAAATTCATCAGCAAAGACCAAGCTGGGATATTAATTGTAGAGCAGTACATCAAAATAAGATGTTAACTTGTTGATGTTACATGAAAATTATTTCCATATTTCACTGAAGAATTCTTCAAATGATTCACTTGTGTAATACGTTATTAAATGAAGCACATAGAGGCTTCTTAAACATTAACTTAATTGAAGGTAGAAATAACTCAGGCAAATATTTCATACTTAATGTAGGAAAACGCCAATTCTTCTCATGAGATTTTTACCATAAGCTAGAAAGCCTGACATGAATTACATTTCCTACCTGTGCTGGCTCCTAATTTTACTTTTTACAAGAACATGGGCATTCTACAACATGCTAAGAAAACTGTTTCAGTCAAATGATTGCTGCAGTATTTCTTATTTAGCTATTTCCAGTGTGAAGTTTCAGCTTGCTTTTTCCATTCCTTCCCTTTCTCAGCCTACGAGCAGCTGTATTCTTTCCATCTGTGGTAAGTAACCTGTGACCATTTCAGACTTCTGCCATGATTATGCTTCCAAGTGAAACTGGTTGCCCAAGAAAATTCTCAGATCAGTTTGAATATACCTACGTCATGTTTTCTAGTGATACTGCAAAGGAGCTCTTTAATTCTCAGTCACTTTGACAAGTGCTGCAGTCAAATTGCACTGGGTCTTCAATACAGTTAATGAAGGCCAATTGTCTAATAAGAGTAATTTAGGTTGAGAGGGATCTCTGGGAGTTTCTATTTCCCATCCCTAGATCAGAGCAGGTCTGGTTCAGGTGAGCTCTGGCACTCTCCAAGGATGAAGATCCCATGAACTCTCTGGGCCTCTCTTCTGGCATTTGACCACCATTGCTGACAACAGTTTATTGTTAGTTTTCCTTGTTACAGCTTCTGCCTGCTGCCAAACATCCTACCACTGCTCCTCCAAGAACACCCTGGCTGCATCTTCTCAGATGACTGCATTATGACCCCATTCCATTAGCCTTCTCTTTGTAACACTGAACAAAGCTAGGATCCTTCCAGGACTCCCTTTGACATCACTGACTTACTCAGCTGGTGTGTCAGAAGGTCTGGTTAACTCAGTTAAAATAATTTAGGACTAAAAAGAAAAAAGATCACTGCAATTTCCTGCACATTATGGGCAGAAGACAGACTTTAGAAAACCATAGTTACAATAAACAAGTAGCATATTCCTACTAGGACCTGCATCCATAAATGACTTTTCAGAAAGCCATTTGCAATGACAACTTTGGCTGGTCAAACCCAACAAACAAAAATGCATGCTCTTGAACACCTCACTTACACTCTGCCTACAGAGAAACTATTAATACAGAGACAAACATCTTTTATGGGGGTGTAGTACTTCCCATGCCTTCCTTCAAGGGACGCTCAAGAAAGGTTATACAGATTATTGCAAGTTTAGCCTGGTTGTTATAATGATGTTTCTGAGCAGAAAGGTGGCTTAATAGAATACAGTGATAAATAGGGAGGACTGTTTAAAGCCTTATCTTTCATTCCCGGTGTTTTGAATTCCTGAATAAGTCCTTTCAGTCAGTGAACACATTGTGAATTCATATAAATGGTATCTTGAGATTGTTTTTTCCCCCTCAGAATTTTGTTCAATCAAAGGTTGTAATGAGGAAATTAAATATTTAAAGTTGCTTTTACTTCCTGACTGTTCAAAATGGGTTCTAATTTCTGTTTGCCATATTTTCAAATTAAAGTTTTAATTAAAATTGCTGTCCAATTTTAAGGGTACTAACCTTTTTTGTTTCCTCAGCTTATCTATCTGCTGTCCAGTACAATTAGTATTTCTTATTACCTGATATTTAGCAGTTTGCTAGAAAAAATTCTGTCTTAGCTTCAGCCTGATGTCCAAAATGGAAACACTTCAAATCTGCCCATTACATGAAATTGTCTGGGAAAGTTAAACATAGTTTGGTGACAAGCTTATTGAAACACACTCTAATAAAGCCTCTTAGTTTGTTATCAATATCATGGGTTTCTTAATCGCCACACAGATTGCAATTTTTAACTTTGCTGGAACTTGTGTTTCCTGTTGGATGCTGTCCTTGCTTTTCCCCAGCAGCTAAAGCAATAACCAAAGAGTCAGCTCAAAGAAATTGTATTTTCTATTGCCTTACTTCCAATATTCTCCTCTTCAGTTTCCTGTCTTTAAAAATTGCTTAATGTTTTGTATTTTTTCAAACAATAGCCTCACACTCCCCTAACAGTAATGATGTCTTAGGCATTACTCCAATACATCAAAACCCAGTTTTGTTGTCCCCATCTAGAAACAGAGAATACTGTCCTTAGAATTAGACAGAGGATCACACAAAAGTTTTCTGTCAAAGAAAAAAACCAGAAAATGCTACCTCAAAAACAGCTTTAAGTAAGTTAAAAAAAAAAAAAAATTCTGGTAATGCTAAGTTTAGTCTAGCAAAGGTTAAAGGCCACAAAATCATCTTTTTAATCTGGCTGCATGAAAAATCAAAATATTTTGTTCAAATATCACTCCATTTCTCACCCACAACTCAGGCATTTCCATTTTTGCCATGTGTAAAATACCTGTATTTAAGCCATGCCATTTGCAGTGGTGTATTTCAGGAAACACTAACCCTTCATTTATAATGACCTACAGTCAGGGAACCCTTGATATCGCCCCTCAAGCCCCCACAGGCTGAAAACTCCTAAGCTGGCACAGAAAAGACCCCAAGTGGGAGGAACTCATCCCTGTTCTGTCACTCCAATGTCTTCTTCATTTACAGTAAAATACACAATATTGCATACAAATACCAAACAATGTGTAAAACTGCTGTACTTACCTAACAGCCAGCAGTCAGGCAGTTTACATGAGAGCAAACCCAACTCGGGACAGGAAAGAAGAAACCACTTCAGTCTAGCCTGGTCTAGGCAGTTGTGTGACATGATCTTACCCAGTACTGAGCTGCTTGAACAAAATCAGGACCTGACATCGAGAGAAACTGAGCACTCCCTTGCATTTGAATAGCACAATGTGTTTGGTTCTGAGAGGCTGAGGGGACTACCCAAAGTGTAAGCTCATTGAAATTACCCCAGTGCAGAATGCCAAACAGCACCAATCTGTGTCCATGGACCTGACATTCCCATACAGCAAATAACTCCAAGACCACACTGTTCCTCACTTTTCTCATCTGTTAATAAGGATGGAGTGGTCCTGCTTCTCTCCTGGCCTGATGCTGTTGGAAGGCTAGGCTGAGGAAACCACTAATGCATGCTACACTTCGTTATGTCATTCTAGTTGTGAGCTTTCGGCTTTATTTTCCTTTACCACTTATCTCGAATGTCCCATCACACACAGCTGTCACTGAAGGTCAAACCACACAGACACAGGTGAATCCCTCAGATAATTAAGTTTTAGCTTCATATAGCACTATGACTGTCAGAATTCAAATATTTGGGTAACGCAATTTATGGTGGAAAGGGTGTGGAAAATAGAGAGATATATTAGTTGGTGGTTTGTTGCACTACAAAACTATTAGCACTTACTTGTGCCTGTCAAGTTCATTCCTACCCCTGCTCAGATAAGCTCTCACATGCCCATATACCCCTGTCTGATTACAGGCAGACCACAAATACACCTGTGAGTATGGTGTTTACCAGTGACCCAGAGGGAGGAAGCAGCACCTTTGGCCAGCTGTCTCCCTGCTGATCACAGGGAATCAAGACAGGCATCTGCTCTACAGACCACATTTTAAAATAAGGGAAAATATCTTCAGCTGGAAGGCAAATTCCACATTGTGCTTCATGCAGCCTGTGGTTACCCAACAACCTGTAGGATTTCCTATACTCCTCCACCTTAAATGAGCAAAATTTTAGGTACAAATTACTACACTGGATCCTACTTCACTAATTCCAATTCAAAACACAGTCCCCACATGAAGTAATAAAGCTCATTTATCAACCTGTTGCCTGAGGGACTCAGAGATGGCCTCCAAGTAATCACAAGACAGACAATGACCCTGCCTATTCAGAAACAGGACAGTCTTTACAAACCACAAAAGGTAAGACTAAAGCCAGTCTCCCCTTTTTACCCCAAAAGATCCAAACCAAAGCCACACACAACTCTTGTATTCAGAGAGGATATGAGGTCTAAATACACAGTTGCTGTGACTGAACAAGCTCCAGTGAAATTGGAGAGAAGCTATTTTTTTTTTCCAGTAGCCAATGTTCTTTACCAAGGATAGGATTTGGAATACTCATTTTACCCTCTACTGCCAACAGTACCCACGTGCTCTTTGGTTAGAAAAGAGGTATTTGGCACAACAGCTCATCTTGCCAATTATCAAAATGGACCAGCTGCTTCCCGTTTGGAGTGACAGTGAGGTTGGAGTGGCTGGGACTTCCACACTGACCACAATCAAAATCCTTGTCACCTCCAGAGCCAAAAGCTTAGAGCTGATCCAGGCAGTATTTTTCCAAAGATATACTGTGCTAGAAAAGCACAATATACCCAAAATGCACATTTTAATACCCCTACATCAGTTAATTCTATGGTTTTTAGTGGGATTATTCACAAATAATGGCCAAAGAAGACCACAAAAGCCCTGAGAGAGGTAAGGAGAGGACACAGACCATTAGAGATTAGTTATGAACACAGCAAGGTGTTCTTGTCCCAAACTGTTCCTGTAGTGGGAGCTCAGACATGTAACATGCTGCAGGATTGAGACTCTTGAGAAGACAAGAAGCCAGTGTTCCCCTCAAAAACCCCCCCACAATAAGCAATGGTTTCTCATTAAACCCTTTCAGAAATTGTCTGCCTCTGACTTTCTTTTTCTGTTTATCTTTCTTTGCCAAATTTATCACAGTCCTTCTGTCCCAGCTCCACCTTGGCCAGCTTCCCAACCTTTTTTGACAGCACTGCAATGTCACTCCTATTTCCAGCTAGGGACAGCAGAGCCTGCTGGTCCAGAATGAGATTTACTAGAATAGAGGTGAAATGAAGAGAACACACACACAGTGCGGCCCTAAGGTTCTCTCTCTCCAACACAAATTAGAAAGTAGTTTTGGACTGCTGAGTCAAATGTATCCTGTAAATTTCCCTGCACAAAGTCTGCATCTGCTCCAAAAAGGGTAATGATGACTACAGGTGACCATAATTATACCAGGCCCACCTGTCTTCACTCAAAAAAGAGAATAAATGTCTCTATATTTTCCCCTCAGAGCAACATGGAACAGAACTTTAAAAAACCAGATATTTTCTATGCCAATGTAAGAGAAAACCCTCTTTCCGTGAGGTTTTGGTCATATAAGGTCAAACCAGAAAGAAGAAATAACACCCACTGGCTGGTCACAAGTATGCAATAAAAATGGAAACCAATGGTTATGGAAGAATGCTGTTTGCTACTTAAATTTTATTGAACAGCAAATACACTGAGCATATTACCACTTTCTTCATGGACATTCTGCAAACACAGGGAGAGACATCACATAAAGTATCCACTCAAAACTATTTGCTCAGTTAATATCATTTTATGGCTATAGAGGAGAATTTCTTCAGTGTTTCTGCAGGATTCTAGTGGCTCTCCAAACCAGAGTCTTCCCTTATATATCAAGGTGTTCTGGTGATTTATGTGAGAGCCTCAGCCCCAGCAGATGTGCTGTGCTGGTTTGGGCTGGAATTAAGCTAATTTTCCTCACAGCAACTGCTATGGGGCTATGTTTCATTTTACAAAAACAGTGTTGATAATAAGAGGGAAGGTTTTTTTTATTGCTGAGCAGGGCTTACACAGAATCAAGGCCATTTCTGCTCCTCACACCACCCCACCAGAGAGCACACATGAGAGGAAGGACTCTCTTGAAGCAAATGTTTTTAAAAAGCTCAAAATAACTTGATGCTTCTTTTTACACCAATAGTCTTATAATTAAAAGTTAAGCAGTACAAAGATTTCCAAGATCCTTAACATTCTCTCAGCAGCTTATACTACTTACCAAATGCTTCATTTTTTGCAATTCCCTTGATTATAAAATGAACTGATTTTTTTTAACCTAATTTTGCATCCTTCACATCACTTTAAATTGCATTACTAGATTGGAACATAAATCTTTAGTGTTTGGGGGTTTTTTTTCACCTAAGGAGAAGTCTAATAATTGCATCAAAGATCACACATGAACAATGAAGCATCCAAATGTTTAAAAATCAGAAAAAAACATGAGGTTTTTAAATAATATTTTTAATATAAAACTTTGTTTTATATTATTTAGTGCTTGAAAAAATATGCAAAAAAAAAAGTTTCTGAAACCAAGGGAGCTGTACTGAAATCCTTCTTTTATGTGTCTTCCTGTCAATGAAGTCATCAGAAAAGGAAAAAATTCAGGTCCAAATTATTTCTGTATTTGAATTCCACTCTGAACTCTACTGAAGACAATGTAAAGATATCATTCACATCTCAGGGCTGTGGAATATCTGCATTCACTTGCTTTTGCAGCACTTGACCTTTCCCACAGGCAAGTTATGGAGTGAGTCACCCACAAACCCATTTGCTCTCAAGAAGAGTGGTAAAATTGCCACCAAAGATGGCAAAGACTCACCTGTTGCATAACTGTCACAGAAACAAAGGTATATGAACACTTAATAAAAACTGGTGTCATAACACACACAAACTAGAAGGCTCAATTAAGTAATTGATATGGCATATTTTGTTCTGGCATTTCCTGAGCCTCAAGTGCTTGGCTTTGCTTTTCAAAGCAGGGAGCTATTGCATGAAATATGCCAGAGTTATTCAGAAAACAAACCATAAGCACACAATCCATCTAACAAACACCTGGTGGTACAAAACACAGGCATCAGCACGGCAGAGGGGTTTTTATTGCACAGGCACCTGCTGCAAGTGGTGAAGTGGAACCTCACAGCAGCAGGAGACTTTCCCCTCTGCAACAGGCCATAGCAAAGTAAAGGCTGTGCCAAAACACACTTCATGGCAGTGGGGTCTGCACAAAGGAGCTTTGCCCATCCACTCTCAGCTCCTGTCAGCAGAGCAATTACTCCCACACCACGGCTGCTGGCACAGGCATACAGTAGTCGGACCTGGGCAGCAAGTACACTAAATGCAAAAGCTCTGCTGCCAGAAAGCACAGCAAGAGCAGCAGAGGTGATAGGAGGCAAGCATTTAATTAGCAAAGGGTTTGTTCATTGGTAACTCTGCTATAAATTATAGATGCAAAGCAATAAATTAAAAAAAAAAAAAACGAAAAAAAAAACCTCAGGTCCTATTCCAGACTGTAGCACAGCTATACGCTGCTCATTTATACCTCCTTCCTGTTTTCTGCCACCTCTCTGTCTCTTTTCTACCCTTAGCTCACTTTCAGTTGCTGCTCTTCATTTCAGCTAACATCACCAATCTTCTACCAAGTTTAGTTGTTCAAGAAGCTTCCAGTCTTGAGTACTTCTCAACCCTCACTGCTCTCTCCCACAATAGTTCTTTTGTTTTGGTTTGGGGTTTTTTATTCCTTTTTTGGGGTGGGGTTTTGGGAAGAAAAAGAACAACATATCAGTTGGTTTGTTTCAAAAAGAAACCCTTCCTTGCCTTTTTCTCCCCTCACCAAAATCATCTTGCTCAGGAGGCTCCTTATCATCTTCCTATCTAACCTTTTAGGACTCTATTTCATGTATCTGACTCAAACCTCATCCTTACCTCAATACCAATCTTCCCTCTGTTCTCACCTACTCACCCAAGCTCTTTCCAAATACAACCAAAGTGTTGCCTAGCCCTTCCAACTTCCTTATCAAGTGTACAGCTCCCCTTTTTCCAGAAGTTAATCTGTTGGTTTCTCTTTTCAAACCCACCTCTCACTCCTTTTTGCCAAGAGAGAAAAGACAAACTAACTGACAGACAAGGAGAAAATTGAGGTACTTAATTTTTATCTGTCTCAGTTGTCACTGGCAGTCTGTTCCTGTATCTCTAACATGGATGGCTTGCAAGATAGGGACTGAGGGAGAAGAGTCCCTCCCACTCTAAGAGGAGATCAGGTTTGTGGCCAGCTGAGGAATCTGAACATGCATAAGTCTGCAGGAGCTGAAAGATGCATCCCAGAGTCCGGAGGGAATTGGTTGACTGTAGTTGCCAAGCCACTCTACATGATAATTGAAAAGTCACAGTAGTCAAGTAAAGTCCCAGGTGTCTGGAAAAAGAGAAACATCATACTCATCTTCAAGAATGGTAGAAAGGAGGACCCTGGGAGCTACCAACCTGTCAGCCTCACCTCTGTGCCCGGGAAGAACATGGAACAGATCCTCCTAGAAGCTGCACTAGGGCATGTGGAGGACAGGGAGGTGACTCAGGACAGCAGCACGGCTTCACCAAGGGCAGGTCCTGCCTGACCAACCCAGTGGCCTCCTGTGATGGAGCAACTGCAAGAGTGGGCAAGGAAAAGATCTTTGAACATCAGCTGTCTGGAGTTCTGTAAGGCCTTTGTCATGGTTCCCCAAACAACCTTCTCTCTAAATTGGAGAGATGCAGATTTGATAGAAGGACTGTTCAATGGATGAGGAATTGGCTGGATGCTCACATCCAGACAGTAGTGTCCACAGCTCGATGTGCAGATGGAAATCAGTGACAAATGGTGTCCCTCAGGGGTCCCAATATGGACAGAGACATTAAAAGGAATGTAACACCTCTCCTGTGAGAAAAGGCTGAGGAAATGCCCTCATCTACAACACAAAGAACCTAGTCTTGTTCAAAGAGAAGACCACTGTATTTTATTTCAAAAGTATGAAAAATGTCACTTTCTTGGAATCTTACTTAAGCAATGTTTGGGCTTTCCTTTGCAGTTAGGAACACAAATTCCAGCATAAAAGTTTTTTAGAGTCAATAGGCAATTCAGAATGGAACAGTGTAGTGTGAAGTATTAGAAGACCTTAATAGTAACTTTAGTGTATCTTTAGTGTAAAGTGATGCAAAACAGCATCTCAGCTTCATTATTATCATAGGTGCTGAAGACAAAGTGTTGTAAAGCTGCAGCAAGATAAGCATAACTGTCTTCTGAAGAAAACAAATTTAGGTTTAACATCAGATTATGCCTATATTAAGAGAGGCATTTGTCTCTCCCACCCAATACATCAGAAGAAAATCAACTCCTTGGAGCTTATCAGTGCTTTCATTCTTTAAAATAACATTTTACTTGCTTTCAGTATCCACCAAGATGAACTTCTCCTGGCATTACTGACTGAAATAATTTCATGTGACTCATCAATTTGCACTCTGTAAAGGTTCTCCATATTCTGAAGAAATTAAGTGCTTAATTCAATCCCTGTGTCTTTCTCTGGGTTTTCTTAATTATTCATTTATCCACAAAAACAGAATTTTGCAGATCTGGAATTATGTAGAAACATAGAAGCAGAGGACTGAGAAGAAGTCATTTGCCCATGTTTGCTTATTTTGCTGGGAAAACTTAACACTTGCATGAAGTAAGATAGCTGTTTAGATACTAGCTTTTTTTCCCATCCCCTAACTAAAAGTCCAAACAACCACACACACTTAAAAAAAAAAAACCCAAAACCAAAGAAATAAACCAACCAAAAAATAATTTGGTAAATAACTTGGCCTACTCAGTCAAGCAATCACATTATATAAGAGCACAGGATCATCTAAATGCAGGAACTGTCCCAGGTGTCTGTAATGGCACATGGCAACTCAGTCTGTACCACTCAGTCCAGTTCACACACTCACCTACTGATAAGCACCAAGTGATCAATCAGCCCCAGTGGGGCACATATCAGATCAAATGACGGTGATAAAAGCTATCTGAACCCTTCACAATCAAAGCACATCTCCATAAATCATTTTAGTGTTAAGGTCTTTGACAGTTTGGCTTCTTTACAAAGCTAACAGGGAGCAGCTCATCCAAATAGTTTCATCATGGAGGTTTGGCCCTGGCCACATCCTCCCTGTTAAAGAGCTGGCCAAGAGGACAGACATCTTAATCCTTCACACATATTCACCGAGCTGTAATACTAGCTCTCCAAGATGTTTTGCAGCATCCTTCAAAGAGACCATGACAAGAGGAGATTTAAAAGAAAACCGTGATTTGTTTGTTAGATGCTGTGTTATTTTTTTCCCCTTAATATTACATTTCAGCCATTGCATTCATCAATAAACTTAGCAGGATGCTGCCTGACATTTTAAAATATGCAGTCAATTACGAAAAGTCATGCTGTTTGAGAAAAATTTATCCCACGTTGAAAATATGAATTTAGTGACTCTCCAAGCTTTTAAGCTAATCTTATTATCCACATAATAATGTCCAGGGGCATAATAGTCTCCAGAGGCACCAGGCCATTGTGTTAGTCACAGTAGAGTAAGTCTATAGAAAAAAAATAATTGCCTTGACCTTATCTAAAGTTTTCTGGTGGAAACATCTGAAATACAGCTTTACAGCCACAAGTGTTTGTTTGCACCTTCCTTTTACTGTGGCTGAAGGACAAGTGGAATTCTGGCCACTGATCTCAAGTCTGCTCCCACCAAACTGCTTGATAACTACCACAAGCCAGTCTTCTCACACAAACCAAAGAAAGCATATCCTTGGGTGATCTGGATCCCCTTCCTAATATCTGGGACTTTTATCCTAAGAGAAGATTATTTATTTTTCTAAATTACATGCAAAGAGCAAACTTTGCAGGGAAAAAAAAAAAAACATGGTTGCAAGTGTAGCCCTGCACCCAGATGCACCCACCCTTGTCTTATTTCAAATGATCAGCTGTTTTATATGTGAGAGTGTTGGCAGCTCCTTCCATGTGAAGTGAAAGAAGCCTTACCAGCACTCCTGTGACCAGATTTAAACCTTTATGCAAATAAGTCTTGCTTAGAAGAACCCGATTCCAATCTCTATTGCTCACCTAAGGCATTTGTTGCACTTGATAGGCTGTGAAGAAGAACAGCCATATTGATCCCAAGATCGTGGGATTGAAACTAGTGGGAACTGTTATAAAATTTTAATATATGTCATCTTCCAGACGAAAGGAGACTCCAGGGAGAGCTGACCTTTGAGTGCAGAAACCTTAATAACTTGTCAGCAGTGGGGTTACATTTTCAATACAAAAACGAATGACAAAATTAGGGAGATTGCACTCCAGTTGTACTGTCTAGAAACAAGAAGGTTTCTGCCAGGCTTTAGTGAATTTATGAGTTATATAAATTAAAATAATGCAAAAAAAAAAAAAATAGACAAAAATGCTGATGTACTTCCCATTGATTTCAAGCAAATCCGTGCCAAACAACAGTTCAGAGTTGATGCAAGTGTTATCGCATCTTAAATTCTGACAAAACACCCACAGGATTTACACTGTTTTTAGCAGCTCTCCTTCAACTTGTACCTTTCCATTCACAGTCATTATAATTATGAGGGAGGAAAAAGCAACTGCCTGCTCAGAATAAGCAGTATATTCTCCATAAACAGAATTGCATGGAAAACAAAACTATTTGAAATTAAATTTAAGAAACAATTTTGGCCAGAAGAAAAAAAGGCAAAGAGTCAGAGTAGCTTAAAATTTCAAGGGATCTCAGGAGGTCATCTAGTCAAACCCAAAGGATGGGATATTTAAAAAGCCTAAAAGCCGAATTTTAAAATTTCAGAATAATTTTGCAGGTGAAATAGTCTGTGGTTGATGACATGCTTGTTTTTTAATATTTGCTTTTAAAGGCATGTGTAGGAAATTGCTCCTTTCAAACTGATCCTCCTTTCCCAATTGCTCTCTTCAGGAAACCTTTGGCAATGTTATTCATCATTTCCCACCATCTCTTGATTATGGGGCTCTACCCAGACTTATATCCCCAATGGTTTAAGCCTTTCCACAACAAATTTCAATCCCTTCATGCATATGATAGTAGGAACAGTATTTAAAAATAACCCAACAAAATCCACAGCAAAGCAAACAAAATCAGTCAAACAAATGCCACAATCCTCAAAAGTGTTCAAGAAGAAATTCAGTGTCTTCAGAGGAACAGCATTCAAGAAATGGATAACCTTCAGAATGATCAATAGTTCCCTTCATATTAAGAATATTTCTTATCTAGCTGCTCTACAGAATATCCTCCATAGCATTGCACAGTACTCCCAATGGCTTTTATTAACAATTCAGAATATAGTATGGCAAGTTTATTGATTCTTTTTCTGGTGTTTGAATTTCCTATGACTGTGTCTGGAAAACACTTAATGCATTAGACCTACTAATAACAGTAACTGGAACACGCAGCCCTTTGCTACAAAGTCACATCAAGACAACATGACAAAAGTGCTTTCACCATAGTCAAGCTTAGAAACATTCCTGAAAAAGCAGTGGAAAGAGAATATGAATGTTTATACACAGCTTTGGAGTAAAGCCATGCACTTCCCTGTTTTTACCAGCTTTGCACTGGTTGTCACGAGATAACGATGATCCTACACAAAGTCTGTACAGCAGAGATATTTCTGTCTTTGCACTGTGTGGAACCATTTGCAGGGGTTTCCTATTTGCTGATTAATTATTCAGCCACATATGTCTGCACAATCTGAAGGTTTTTAAAGCACACAAAGACTAATTATTGTCCCAGGTTAAATAATTAAACTAGGATGGTCAGAATGTTTATCTGGGCATTTGCATCCAAGAAGGGCTGCTGGACAACTAGAAAACACCAATATTTTGAAAATAAAAGCATCTTCAGGAAAGAGGATGACATTAACTTTCAGGATCCAATATTCTTCCCATTCTGCCAGCTCTCTCCTGCCAGACCTCACTGTGAAAATTGAGAAAATCATGATAAGCCTTTGTCACACAATGGGTATCAGGAAGATGATTTCTGTCAGCTCTATTTTAGACACTCTAGAGAGGGATGTGACTTGTGCACTCATGCTGAGAATGAGCAAGAACTAGGGCTTAGGCAGGCCTAAATAGAAATATTAATGTAGATGTTTTATTGATTAAATTCTTGTAAAAAAGTTATTACTTTAACCGATTGATCTATCAAGACCACAGAGCTAGGACTGTATGCTCCACAGAAAGTTAAAGTAGAATTCCTCCATGTGTTCTTTTATTGAGAAGTTGCTAAATGGATTTTTGTATTCAGCAACCCAAAACAGTCTCCTGGTAAAATTAATTTTATTTGCCCTTTCTGATCTGGGATGTCTGGAAGTTCTAGACTATTTTAAGCCTTCCAGCACAGGTACAGTCCCCCAAAAGAATGGCACTCTTCAAGATGAAACAATTCTAAGAAGCCATGGAGACAAAATGTGTGTTGCTTGCAATTGTTCACATTCTTCCTCCAAGTTAAACAAGAAATAACTCCTAATAGAGGAGTCACAATTACAGTTAAGGTACTTTGCTCCTGTACCTACCTCTTACCTCCTTTTAGGGTCACAGCAAAAGGTGCACTCATGAATACCCCAGTGCTGGTTGAACTCTGATGCCATCAACTTCAGGTGACTGCTAATTTTTTTATTTCTTTAATTAAAGACAAGACTAACTAAAGAGTTAGGGACAGCCCCAAGCTATTGGTTGCCCAGTTTCTCATCAACTGCTGGTGGATTTTTTTGTTGTTGTTCTCTGCTCTGAGTACTATACTGTGCTTGCTGGGTTCTGGCAGTCAAACTGCAGATTTTATTTTAGTTTCTACCTGTTGTATTATCACATGACACTTTTGCCATCTATCTTTCTTTATAAAAATACTCAAATTGAACTCTGGGAGCCCTATTTTTCCCAGCTAAAAGTAGTTTTTTATCTCAACTGGAATCAGTGGCGCAGTATTTAAGGCCACATAGGAGTGTAGTTGTAAAAGGTTTTCCATTTTTTTTCCCTTCTTCTTCTTCCCCCTTAAGAAGTACTGCAAGCCCATTGCAAAGCAGCAGCAATTTGGAATGTTTATTTCAAATAATTTATTACAATTCCTAATTTTTCATATTTCCTTTTTTCTATACATGAAAGATGTTATTGAAAAGTCCGTAAGTTTGTAAGTAACAGATCTCTTGGCAAAACAATCTCAAGTTGCTAGTATATCAAAAAAGGAAAATATTGAACTAATGTTATAAAACAATTATGAACAGCTCAGCATACCTGATAAGCCAGAATCTTACTGTTTGCTTCAATAGGGACAGTATGCAACCTTTGGATGTACTGACTATGGATGTAATTAATTCATTGTCATTTTAAGTTGCAATCATAATTTCTGTCTCTTTAAAGTTTGTCCTTTGACTCAATGATAAATCATAGGCTCACTTTTAAGCGTGATTCTGATGCAGAGTTACAAACTCCTTGTACACAGCGACCTTTTCTGTCCTTAAGGCAAGGGCTGGTTGCTGGATCAGAACTTCCAGTTGCTCTCTTTGTCGGGGGTGGGTAGTCCCCGGTGCATGTTGTGTGTTACATTTTTATACTGCGCTCCCCTAGTTGAATCATATCTGGATTTAGGTGTAATTAATGTACCTCCTGGTTATTAATAGGCTAACCCATACTCTTGAATCTCTTGGGAGAAAATGAAGTTGCTGAAGGAGAAGGTCAGTACGTGGCACTGCTTAGGTATCAGACTAAGGAAGATCTGATGACGTAGCAACAATGATATATATATAAGAAACCAGAAGAAGACTAATTTTCAGTGATGAATTTTCTTATCTCTGGCAGCCATAACCAGATCTGAGAGCCTGTATCTCTAGTTACTGTGCCTAGAGAAACTTGGATAAGATGATGGGAAAGCAGATCTCCCCTAAAGACTACTATTTTGTAAAGTAACAAGAGATTTTTGGATATACATAAACATAGGTATCTATTTCCTCCCTATTTTCTGGATGCTTTATTTCATGAGGGTTTCTGCAACTCTTCTGCACTCCTTTTGCTTTGCTGGTTACAGGAAAGTCAAGTGTGGCTCCCTAAGAGCCAGCATTTCGCTTATGGGTCTGTGCCACACACTACAGGGAAGATAAAAGTGCAAAAGGAATCTCTATCAAAGGTTTCCAAAGCATCATGAGAACAAATGTGTTTAAATCAGGTCTTCTTGAGGGTGTGTTGAGGTGAGGATGGGGAAGGGCACTAACTACTTGTTCACTGTGTTACCCGTGGCAATAGTGTCCCATTTAAGACTTTTCCTGACCTGAATCTGTCATGTGCAAGAAAAGGCTGTTAAAAAGAGCATGGAGTCCAAACAAAGTTTTTCCCAGCCTCTCCTGTACGTGATTTAATTCTCCTTTACATTAATGGACGTAGGTAAAATACAAACAGCACGCAAACTGTAGTAGCTGAATTAATGTTATGACTGGTGGGCGTTCTAAAAAGAAAAAGCAGTTTTAGGAAGGGCTGGTTTTAATTTGTGAGATTATAGTTTGCAAGTTTTGGTGAGTATCCTAGACCTGTCAGATGCTGTTCATGAATCAGAAATGGAGATGGGAGAGCTGTTCAAAGGCCTAATTCTAAAAGACAGAACACATGCAAGATGAATTTCGAGTGACAAGGCAGAGCTCTGCTTCAGGTCATTGGTGCTTACATGAAGGCTCATCAGTGCTGTGCACTGGAGGGAATTTGCTGGTGCCAGGAGCTCCCTGTGCATTTGTGCAAGAGGCTGCAGCAGGGAGCTGTGTGCTGGCTGTCAGCAGGCAGAGCTGGGCACACAGCTGCCCCCAAGGCTTTTCACTGGGCGTATCTGGGACAGCCACTGGCACACAGAGAGGTGCTGCAAGGTCAGGCATGTAAAGAACTGCAATTCAGTAACCCTGACGTGAAACACAGTAACTCATGGAACTGTGGAAGTTTGCTGTTTATTTTTTAAAAAACCCAAACCAACTAAATTTTTAAAAAAGCCAGAAACAACTTCCCCAAGCCTAAAAACCATCCATGTTTTCTCAAAATTATTTCTGTTTCCTTTCCTCCTTACTTCTTGCTTTGGCCTATGATCCAGGAGGTCTGCTATTTCCCTTGATCAGCAGAAGAGGTGGGTGCAAAAGACCTGTGGTTGCCCCTTGCTGACCCTGCAGCATAGCACATGAATACCCACTGCATGTCAAAAAGCCCTTCCTGAGCTCTGTGCAGTATTTCAATGGCACCCTCTGAATGCCTCAAGTGCTGTTATCACATCTCTTCTCATTTAAGGCATATCTAGATAATGATGATGGAATATTATATGACTAGTCCAGTAAATGTTGTTACTAATGCACTGTTTCTAATACTATTGAATTGCATTGCATACTGTAGAATAACAATGGAGAGAATTGTTTCTAATTCACACAGTAATGTGATTCCCAATGTGGTCATGCTTGAATTGATCTTTTCTTGGCTCTGGCAATGCATTGATTGCTTTGCAGCCCTTTATCAGGGCATTTTGAAGAGAAGCTGGAAATGTCAAGTGGGGGATTTGAAAATGGGAGTCTAGAAATAGTGGTGTGAATACTTGAAAATGGTAGAGCAGAAGGAAATTCCTAGAAAATCCTGGATTTGACCGTGTTTCCCTCCACAACAGGTGCCAGTGCACCTCTGAAGTGCTGATATGATGATGGGCATCCCAGCATGTACTGTCCTTTTAAAGGAGAACAAGAATGTGGTTATCATCCTTTCTATTCAATCTATGTGCTTGCTTTCTCAGTTCAAGATCAGCCACCTCTAACTCACTCATGCAAGTCCTTTTGATTAGTTAATTTCTTGCCCTTATTGAAAGTCATTCTGAAATTAAAAGGCTGGCTCATGAAAGCTTCAACACAGGACCTTTGCTGGGCCTATTTGTTGAGCAGCCCAGTACTTTTAATCAAGTTACTGAAGTGCACTGTTCCATCAGGCATGGTCTGAACTCCTGAGCCTCAAGGAATTTGGATGCAGGAAGAGGAAAATGTTAAACCTACTCTAATTTAATGATCTATATTCTGTAAAGGGTAAAATTGCTATTTAGCTAAGTATATAATAAGAAACCAATTTTTAAAGGAATTACTAGGTCTAGAAAAAAGCTTTGGCAATTTTTCATGGCAAATTGAAGTATTAAAGTAATGTACCTCTCAAGGATTTGACTTATATGGCTGATTTTAGAGCTCTGCATTACTCTGTAGAATGGGGTAGAGTGCTGTGTCATCCTGGGAAGTTTAGTTGTGATATTATATGAGACAGCACCCTCAGCCCAACAGACTCTGCAACACAGAGGATGTGCACCCTTTGGATGGGAAGGGGAACATCTTGTTTGGTACTGTGAAGAATGGAAAAAAATAATCCTGAAACTCCCAGATTAGATAGAGAATGGATGTCTAGGATAAAAAAAAAATTGAAAAGATATCCATGAATATAAAGCACACAAAAGACTGCAAAACACGATAGAGTCTCTGTTATAAGAGTCACCACTTGTGTTAACACCCTTTTATAGATACATATTGAAAACTGACTGGATAATTGCTCATTGTGGCTAAAGTTATTGCTGTCAGACAATACTGGGTGGGAAACACCACTGGACTGCGAGGTCAAGTGGTAAACTTATATGTGGTCTCCAAAATGGAAGATCCAAAATTAAGAAACATCTTTTCAACATGTCATTTGAAGGGTGTGTTTTAACCCTCACCACAAGTTTTAATCATCAGGGTGATTGAAAACCAAAACAACAAGAAAAAAATCCCCAAAATCAAACCACAGATAGGATAGGATGATTTGCTGAAGCTCTGTTGGGGAAGTTGAATTTGAGTTTCCCAATTCCTGTTCCACGAACCTATCATTCACAATTCTCAATGCAAATCAACTACTTTTATAACATACTTAATGTATAGAAAAAAGAAATTATGAGAGAATTAGGAATGTTAAGAAATTATTTGAAATAAACATTCCAAATCTGCTACTTTACAATGTAGTAAATTTATACTTTACATGGGGGAATAAGAAGGAGGGGAAAAAAAGAATGAAAAACCTTTTACAGCTACACTCCTATGTGGTATTAAGTGCTGCGCCACTGATTCCTGTTGAGATAAAAAACTACTTTTAGCTAGGAAAATAGAGCTCCTAGAGTTCAATTTGAGTATTTTATAAAGATAGATGGCAAAATTGTCATGGGAGAAAACAACAGGTAAAAAATCTGCATTTTGAACAGCAAGCTGCAGTTTGGCTGCTAGAATCCAGCAAGCACAGTATAGTACACAGAGCAGAGAAAAACCAAATAAACCCACCAGCTATTGGTATCTCCTCAATCTAGCATCCCAAAGTGGCTTGGCTGAATGTTTACAGAGATAAATCTTTCTTACATAGATCTTCATGCTTGAAAATTGCTTTAAACTTGTTCAGAATAGCAAGCTAATGCTGCATTTCCTGCTAAGGGGAGATTCTTACTAAGCAGAACTTTTTGAAACAATCAAAGCTACATGAGATGGACCAATCAACACTGTGCCTTTGTCTGCACTGAAAAGACTTTGCTGGGACACCAAATTTAAGAACTCGTCTACCATGGTAGTAACAGGTATAAATCAATCCAGACTTGATAACAGAATTTGGAACAACTTGAAATTTTACACATTTTAATCTCTTCAGCCTGTATGGCTGTAAGATATATGAACCGGCAAAAAAATCACAGGCTCTACCAAGATATCTCCTGTAGGTAGTTGTGCTGCTTGTCATTGTCCCTTCCCTACAGCTCTGATGGAAGAAAGTGCTCCCTAATCTCCTTTCAGCAAAGTCAGTGAACTAACTCAAACCCACTTCCCCACGAAAAGTGGGTTAAACGAGTCTAACAAATTTAGACTGCAGCAGACTAGAATGTGTCCAACACATCTGTTCTGCTTGCAGACCTGTACAGAAACAATCTCTGACAGCACGGTGCTGGTAAGTACCTGCAGACGACATCAACTTCAAAGAGTGCAAAAAATTAATAACATTTTTGCAGCCTGTGTTTTTTAGTTGGAGTTAGGAGTTCAGAGCATAAGCAGGGAGTGCTAGCGTGGCTCGCCTGACTCATAGTAACTTGCAAGCCCTCCTTGACCCAAAGTTTAGAACCTGGTATTGGTTACTTGAATCCCCTTCCTGTGCTTGGAAAGAGCTGATTAGGAGGAGGGTGGGAGGGGATTCACTGAAGTACAGGTAAATATTAGCTTTAATGGACAACTGTCGCAATGAAAAGAACAAAGGATCCTTGCTCAAAGTCCCAAAATTATATTTTCAGTTTTGTCTCTTTAAAACATCCTCAAAAAAATGTTAGGACACTACCAAATCTGTTAAAATCATTGTATATGTCATTAAAAAAAATACAGTAGAGACTAAGGAAAAAATGTTCCCTGACCTCACAGGGCTGCGGTCCCATCCCTTAATATCTCCTCAAGTCTGACCTGCACCAGTTTTTTGTGCCGCTTAATGACCTATCCCTTAACACCTGGTAACACCCAAACATACAGTAAAATTTAATTCTAAGAGGGAGGGACAAAGGTAACAGGGTAAGGGTAGGAGACCCCAGACCCTCTCCACACACTCCCAACCCAGAACATGAGCTCAGTCCTCCCATTTCCCACCAAGGCCCACACCTCTAGGCAGGTCTCACCTGCATCACCCTCCTTCAACCCCATAAACCTCCAGCTCAGTGAGCTTTGTGGTTCAGCAGCATCTTTTTCTCTTACCTTCAACCCCAGGCAGCTGCTTGTCTTCTCAAATAGTAATCAAATGCAATGCTGATTCTCAATCATCATCCACTGCTGCAGGCACAATGTTTTAAAAATAATTTATAGTATTTGAGGTAAATACTACATGGGCTAACTGTGTTTTGCAACATGATTTAAGTCACTGTCTTCAGCGTTGTTCTACACATCCATTTGGCTGCCAGGCTGGAAAATGCCAAAGCTCTAAAGACTATTGTTTATGACAATGGGAGTGTGAAAGTTTGCAGTCATAATAACACACAAAACTTAAAAGAGAAGAAAATTGAAGACATCATTCCAAAAATCCCTTTCACACAAAAGCTCTGACTGTCCTTTTATGCAGCTGACAAAGGAGCTTTCTTCCCTCCTTCCCTACTACCTCATAAAAAAAAAAAATTAATCTCAAAATATAATAAAGACTGAGAGGAGCAGGAAAAATAATTTAATGGATTTTTTTCTACATGCATTATACAGAGCAATTTTTAGCCTAGAAAGAAGTATTGCAGTTTACCTAAATTGACTCTTGAGGGTATTGTACTTAGAAGAATGTTTAATAGATGTTAGTTCAGTTGAAGCAGTAAATAGCTCTTGGAAGTGAAATAGCTCTAAATCTCTCCATAAACAGTAATTTTTCCACATGGGCTAAAAGCATACCTGCACTACTGATATAACACAAGCAACTATTTCTGCCTGTCACTTAATTTGTTCGAATAGAAATTAATCAAAACTTTGAGATGAAGCTTTCTCTTCTTTTTGTCCAATATGCACAAAATACTGAAAAATGCTTTTTTAGCATTTTGTGTTAGCATGTGTGCTGGACTGGAAGTCCAGACATCCTCCTTCTGGAGCCTGACTGCCACAGGTCCCTGGTATGATTGCAGATAAATCCCATAACCCTGCTGCTCCTCAGTTCCCAGTCAGAAGAGCTGGAGTAGCATTAGCTCCCTTCTTTACACAGATTTGAAAAAGCAAAGCAGCAATGTCTGTGACTTACTCACTGCAGCACAGAGGAGCAACACTTATACAACGTTTGTAAGAATTCAAGGGCTAGTTCAAAGTGTGACTTCAAAGGCAGTTTTTAATCTTGCTTTCCTTTTCTTCCTGTTTCAACCTTTCATTTTGGCTCTCCCTCCCCAGGGGGTTAAAATCAGCTCCTAAATACACACCTCAGGTAAGCAAGACCATGACAAGGAGAGAAGAGACAACTGTCACCTGCCCAGGTGTACCTCATACCCGAGCCTTGCATTCCCAGAACACCCTACAGGAACAGGAGCAAGGGAAGCTGAGATTCACCACTTCCCTTGTCTGCAGCTGGTAATACCCTGCACAATAGCAAGAGTATTTGGGGTTCCCAAACAAGTTGAATAGGATGGAATAAGAGCTACCAAAAATGTTTATACAGATAAACAACCCAATAACCCAGAGTTTCAGTCCTTCTGATACACCAAGCTATTAATGATTTCCACTCATTTTGCTAAACTTAGTTTTCAACTAAAAATTTAATAACAACTTTGTTCCAAACACTAGGGCTATTATTGCAGTTAACTGATGCTGTCTTAGTCAGTGTGCCCCTGCCAGTGATGTACTCCAGCACTACGTGAAACCACGTAGAAGCCAGAGACACTGCAACTCCTCTCCCTGCTGCAGCCAGCTCAGCAGGGAACCCAGGCAGTTCTCTTGTCCTCTGGCCCAGCTCCAAGAACAAACATTTTACAGAAAAAGTAAAGTTTCATTTTACCCACAGAAAGTCCTCTAACCACTGTTCCGTGGACTTAAGAACTGGAAATCCTTGCTGTTGACTTTTAAGGCCACCTATGTGTTCTGCTGCCATGAAAGCTACTTCAGAAAAGAAAATTTTGTTTTCAGGAAAAGAATATTTAATTTGACCCTCACAAATCTTTAAAAAAAGAAACTTTCATTGTTCTTTTAAAATAAGTAACAAGTTAAATGAAGGTTTGTATCAGAACAAAGCAAGCAAGCATTTATGGTTACTTGGTTCAATGGCCAATTAAAAATAATTCACTTTATTCACCTGACCCTGCAAGCAAAGACAAGTATTTCCTGACAAATGAAAGCCAGAAAGCACATCTGCTTCAATCCAGATCAGTAGTTTAAAAGTATAATTCAGGTTTCCCATATCTCTGTAGTCCCTGAACCTCTAGGCTGGGCTTGGGGCAGCAATGTTCCTCCCACTGTAAGCGAAGAGTAGGTTTGGGACTCCTGATGAAACTGAATAGCCACAAGTTCCCAGGGCCTGATCAGATGCACTCCAGAGTCCTGGGGGAACAAGATGATGATGTTGCCAAGCCACTCTCCCTCATATTTGAAAAGTCATGGCAGTCAGGTGAAGTTCCTGGTGACTGGAAAAAGGGAGATCACTCAAGTGTTTAAAAAGAGAAGAAAGGAAACTACCAGTTTAGTATAGCCCACCTCTATGCCTGGAAAGATCATGGAACAGATCCTCACAGAAGCAAGGTTAAGGCCCATACAAGACAAAGAGGTGATCCAAGACAGCCAGCATAGCTTTACTGAAGTCAAATCATACCTGACCAAACTTACGGCATTCCATGATGTGACAGCAATGGTCCACAAGTGAAGACCAATCACTGTCATCTGTCTGGACTTCTGCAAAGCTTTTGACACAGTCCCAGATGACATCCTTATCTCCAAATTGGAGAAACATGGGTTTGAAGTACAGACTGTTGGATGAAGAAGTGGCTGGACAGATGCAGTCAGAGTTGTACTCAATGGCTCTATGGCCAAGTGGAGGCTGATGACAAGGGGTGTTTCTCAGGGCTCTGTGTTGGGATCTGTGCCCTATCTCATCTTTTTCAATGACATAAGCAGCAAGACTGAGTGCGCCCCCAGCAAGTTCGCAGATGACACGCAGCTGGAGCAGTGCAGTTGATGCAGAGAGAGAAAAAGATGGGAGATCATCCAGAGGAACCTGGACAAGCCTGAGAAGTGGGCTCATGAGAACCTCATGAAGAAGTTCAACAAGCCAAGTTTTTCAGCCTGGAGAAGAGGAAGCTCTGGGGAGACCTAGTTGTGGCCTTTCAGTATTTAAAGAGGGCATATAGAAAAGAATGACAGCAACTTTTTACATGGGCAGATAGTGGTAGGACAAGGGGAATAGGTTTTAAACTAACCTAAATCTCTGCTCTTTCAGATGTTAGGAAGAAATTCTCTGCTGTGAGGGTGGTGAGGCTCTGGAACAGACTACCCAGAGATGTGGAGGCACCATCCCTGGAAGTGTTCAAGGCCAGGTTGGATGGGGACTTCAGCAATCTGACCTCCTACTAGAGGAGAGGTTTTAACTGGGTTATATTTATGGTCCCTTCCAACCCAAACCATTCTACAATAATTTTAGAATTAGAAAAATAAGTTATTATACAAAAAAAGAAGTAATTAGAAGCAAGTCTGGTTTTTTTTTTTAAGTTTTTTATCTTAATCATATGGTTAAAGAGAACCATAAACTCCTCAAAGTCTGTTTTAAAATAGCCTAACAGTAAGGGCTGCATAGAACCAAGAACTAGATAATAAATGAGTGTTAAAAGCCTATCCTCTTTATCTCTGAATAAAACACAAAAATTAATACTCAGTTGAAAATCTTTGTACATAATTAGTTTAAATAAAAGACAAAAAAACTGAAAATTTTCAGATGTTTACATTTGATTTTGAGACACTGATCACAACTTTTTTATTTCCGCCACTAACAAAAAAACAAGATGAAAATACAACGTAAAATATTAAACTAGGTCACTGCAGCTTTTGTTTGATTTGCTTTCTTTTCTCATCTTCTACCCAACTCAGTGTTGTTTGGTGCTTTGTGAGCAATTTTTATGATGGAAGAAACCCCGATAAGGTCACAAAACCGGGCTCTGCCAATGCTGTAATTCTGCACTGGGTTCAAAGAAATAACTGGAAGCCAAGAGAGCTTGCAGCTCAGAAATTGTACCAATAGATATTTTTTCCTAGAATGGTTAGGAAAAGCAGCTAAGTCACAAACTAGCTATACTTTTGGAGTCAAATCCCCACATTGGGCACTGCATAACAAACCCCCAGAGAAAAAAACATACTAGAAAATAGTGTTTCCTATCCCACTTTCCATTTTCAAAGCATTCCAGATGCATGAAAGCCTTAAACCCCACACTCTACAAGAAAGAATTAATGAAGAAAACCCTCTTAGCTTTTCTGCCTCATGTTTCTTTTTTATGAGCTGTCATGAAAATATGGAGTAGGGCTAATGCTGAAAATTAAAGGATTCTTGGCATAGATCACTAAGTCAACAAAAATGCTGCCAGCAATGGAACAAGAACTGTTTGTAAGTCTCTTGTTTCCTTGAGATTGTTTGGTTTGATTTTTAAGCATCCTTGCTTCTCACTTGCAATAGGGAAATGTTCTGATCATGTTCTTTCTGAAAAGAGCACCAAATCAGTGCTCTGAGACCCCACAGCCTTTCTTTGCGTTCCCTTAAAACGTGGGTGTTGACAAGTGCAGCACAGAGAGAGGGCCAAGTGACAGCAGGAGAAATCTATGTTGCTAACTCATGCTCAAAGTTCATTTAATCTTCTCTGTTTAAGGTCTGAGTGCATCTCTGGAAACATACATTAATACTTGCAAGCACCAAATATGATCTAGCAAGCTATTTAAAACAGGTATGGCCAGCCTTCCTAGTCACCAGAGCCTCACACCAGCATCCTCACACAGCTTCCAGCATTTACCCACACCACTTGAAAGAATAACCCCAGAAACAGAGATCATTCAACAGAAAATGGATGGTATGAGCTCTCATGAATCGTGCCTTGGTAACACAAGGGATTTCACCATGGGAGCTGGCACAAGGGGCCCTTTACACACTCATCATCTACATAAGCCCAACTGTACAGGCAAGTTGGTATTAACAGACAATTCAGGCAGCACTTCCTACAAAATGCTCAGCAGTTCCATCCATCTCCACACCCTTATCGACTCCTTTCAGTTCCTCTGCTCCAAAGTTCCTGCTGCTCATGCACTGTTTACTCTGCAGAGGAATCCTGGCAACCCTTTCTCCGTGGTGGATTACAAACAAAGCAAACCAAACGTAAATGCCTCACTCTTTACAAGCCTTGTGAGCCTTGTAGAGGCTCACAAGGCATTTTACACTGACAGCTAATGCATTACCTTTTCCATAGAGGTCAGCTTCTGTGTTTTCCCCCTAACACATGGCTAATAAGAGCATTTCACACCCATCATTCACTCATTCATAAGCTTTTAGCTGCATACTAATTTTTCCTCCACTTCAACACAAGTGACATGAACTTCTACCTTATTTTTCCCCTGCAATTCCACTGGGTGTTTTCCATCTGCTTACAGTATCCATAATCAATTTAAAACAAACAAACAACAAACACAAACAAACAAACCCCAGCACAAAATCCAGACTACAAAAATTCTTCACTATCTGGCCAGAGACAGGGATAAGTCACATGAGAATCTGAAATAGGTCACTTTAGAGAAACTGAATTTGTGGTCTAATGTATATATCATCACTAAGCCAAGGAAACCACAATCAATAACAGGTTATGTTCAGCTGAAGGTTCTTGGCAACAGCTGCATGAAAAACGTTAGGGCTACTCCGCCCTTTGTTTTCCCATTTCTTTCAGTAACCACTGGTCACTGCCACTTCTACAGAATATGTGCCTTCTGCTGGAATCCAACACAGTGGAAATCTGAAAATTTCTGAAGTGCAGCTCATATTTTGTCAGTGAATTTAAGGAGATCGGTTACACTGCGAGTCATTTGCTGCATCCATCTTCCGTAATTGTCTTGAACTGCAGGAGAAACGGACCATTTCAAATTGATCAAATCTTCAGCAATCTCTCTTCACTATTTCATTCAACCCCAACTTATCCTCTGGTCACAGTTAAAAACCTGCACTCTTTGAGAAAATTTGTATCAGAGAATGGATGATCACTGAGAAATGGATTCAACAGCACGAAGAATTATTCACCTGCTAATTGGGTGGTTAAACATAACTACTTCCATAACAAAACATCACCAAGACATGAGTGCAAATAAGGAAATTAACTCTGGGTACTCACTTCAGAGAACAATTTCAGACTAACTGCCCACAGTGAAAGGAATTGTAGGAAGGAAGGTCAAAAAATTCAAGTTATGCAAAGCTCTGCTTTATGCGTATGATGATCCTAAATTCCTACAGAATACATTTATTTGGCTTCATCATTATCACTTGTATAAGTCATGCTTCATCTTAAACTTACTCAGTACAAACCAGGTTTAAGCCTTCTTAAATGCCATGTAGGTAGCATTTATGTAACAAAACTGTTAGCATTAGATTTATTCCAGTAAAAGAAGGACCAATGTAGCTTAATAGGACAGAAAAGCAAATCAATACATTAACATCATGAGTATCAAGGTGCAGAAATTAAAGATTTCTTTAAGGCAGGAAACAAACACCTTCACAGTCAAACTACCTTTTGTGAACACCAGTTAAACTTTGGTTCAAAGCAGATCCATTTCCACTGCAGATTAGAATAGCTAATTTTTAAATCCCCTCCAGTCAACCCTTCTGAGAATCACTGCTTGCCTTCAAGTACACCTCTTTGAGCAGCTAACTCCAAAAGGTTTAAAGGATGCTTCTTCAGAAAAGGTTTTACAGAACTTCAAAACAAATTGTGTTTGTTGGATATTCTTGACTTTTTTTTAAAACAAACCAACTGAATCCATTTACTTAGGTGACAAATTCAACCCCTAATTAGGGATACACCTGGAAAGATCACTGCTGTAAGAAATTTCAACTAGATACAAGAACCCTGCAAATTTTTGTTTTGCTACAGCAGGAAGTAAACATCATGGATGTGAGAAAGTCATTCTTCAGCATCACATCCTAATGAAAAAGAAGATTTTAGAGCACATACAGGCTTGTCATCCAATTGGCTTGTCATCCAATTTGTTTCAAAAACAAAACTAGCAGAAATCACGCCAAATACTGTTGCAATTTAAGCATTCTCAAATTGAACGCTTCACAAAAAGCAACCAACCCACAATGAAAACAAAACAACAAATCACACAAAGCCCCGCCACACTGCAAACAAACACCACCACTCCAGTGCATAAAATAATCCTTAACAAAAAAGCAGTAGGTAGAAGAAGACTGATGTGCCAGTCACTGGTAACACCCCAGTGAATGCTTATGTCAGTATGTCTGAAGCTTTAAGAGGCATCTCTTCGATGAAGGTACCACAGTATCTGTCTCTCTTCATAAGGAGCAGTGGGAAGTCATTCACATCACACTTAAAGTATCCCCAGCAGCAAGATGGGCAGCACTTTTCAAAGGTGTCTAAATAGTGGTTGACATAAGTGCTAGTCACAGAAGCCACTTTCAGTAGTCAAAATAAATATCTAAATTGCAACAGCAAATAGATCAAAGAGCATTAATAAATAGACAGTTTACAAAATAGGACCATTACCAGCTGCACGTTATCAGAATTCTTAGTTCAAGAAAAAAAAAGCAACATCAAAACCAACCTCAAACAAAGCCCATTCTTTGCACAGTTTGTTAACTCGTGTGACTTTCTGTCAGAAACATATTGACTTCCTTCATGTGCTGCATATATATTACCAATTTAAGAAAGCTCTGTCTCCCGTGTAGAAAGGATCAAACAAATCTGAAAGCCTGCTTTCTAGAAGATTTTATAAAACCACAAAGGGTGTGGCTGAAATACCATTTATCTCTGAAACTGAATTAACTGTATCTGAAAACTTCAAGGTAGATACTCTCTGCTCTTCAAATGAATGAAATCTCAATAATTTCAGAACCTTTTTTCTGTTGCACTACTATTCCAATAAGAAAGTTTTTCCCAGTGCTTGACCTGATTTTCCACTGTAGATAACAGAAGTTCCAAGTCTGTAAACTTGTAAATACAAAAAAATCTGTAAATACAAGAAAACATTTCATTTCTTTCCTGATACTCTCTTCCTTTCCTGACATTCAAGATAGGAATAATTCCAGCACCAGTGAAGACAGTAAAAGTTTTTCATTGCATTTCAAAAGAGAACTTTACTTGCTGTTTTTTCATTAAAACCCACTTGTAACATTTGATCCTTCTACCCCTTGGGAAATTCCAAAAGTGTCATCTTGTCTCTTCATAAAACTTATTCTTATTTTTAACTTTCTTCTAATTTTATCTAGTGCATCACCATTTCCTGCATAGCAAGCCAGTGTCCTGATTCCCACTCTCAGCCCATTGCTCCTTTACAACTGTTGTCAACATCTTGAGCTCCACCTTGCTCTATTTCCTCTATTTCTTTTGATAGTTTTTGTGCCTTTTTTTTTTTAGAATTATAGAATAACTTAGGCTGAAAAAGACCTTTGAGTCCAACAGTTAATCTGATGCTACCAAATCCATCACTAAACCATGTCCTTAAGTGACACATGTATGAATAGTCACATGTATGAAGAGTCACTTGCATGAATCTTTTAAATACTTCCAGGAATCGTGGCTCAACTAATTCCCTGGACAGCCTGGTCAAGAGCTTGACAACCTTTTCAGTGAAGAAATTTTTCCTAATATTTAACACAAACCTTTCCTGGCACAAAGTTAAAAGAGTTATCCTGACCATAGGCAATCCATATCAGCACCTCTTGTCACTGTATAAGATCAGGCAAAGAGCCAATTACAAACCACATAAGTGTCAGAAATACGTATGAAATCACACTGACAGTAAAAGTCCAGCACAGAGAAGGCCTAAGTCACAAGGCTTCTCCTGCAGACATACAGTTATTTTGAAAGTAGTTCAAATAACCTTGCAGCTACTATTCACTGTGTGTCCTCCTAAGGGAATTGGCACAGCATAGCTCATAGTGATTTCACAGCTCAGCTTTGTGTGAATCCTCCTCCTAGGGGTTCATCTATCTGTGATCCAAGGCCTAGATTTGACACAGCAGAACTGCACAATCTTGAATGAAACTTCTAAGGAAACTGCCAGCTTGCAAGAAAGCTGTGCAACAACACTCAAGACTAGAGCCATGATAGACAAGAATGGTAAATCTGCAGCTAGACATAAGATACTTGAAAGATGCTAGGTTGTTAACAGTTCAAGGATTCAAAAAAAAAACCAAGCCAAAAAAAAAAAAACCTCCAAAAAACCCCAAACAACCACAAAAAGCTGTGGTAAAAATCCCAGCAATACTGAGAAACAGTTCATCAAGGCACAGTAGAAGTGAACTTTCTCAATATTGCTGGCTGCTAGGCCAGCAATGGTCCCAGGGTGAGCATGACCCCGACTGGAGATGTGGGTTCCTCAGTGAAAGAACAATATGCACATAGTGGAGAGAGACCAGCAAAGGGCCACAAGGATAATGAAGGGATGGGAGCACCTCACATAAGAGGGAAGAGCCAAGAGACTGTTCAGCCAAGAGAACAGAAGGCTTGCTCAGGAGGGGAAATTACTAATATAAACAAATACTTGAAGAGGGGGCACACAGAGCTTGGAGCTGGCCTCTTTCCAGTCATGCCCAGTGACTGAACCAGGTGTGATGGGCACAACCTGAAACACAGTGGCTCCTTCTGAAGATCAGAAAACACTTTTTTGCACTGCGAGGGTGATCAAGCACAAGTGGGCCAGGGAAATTGCACTTCCCCTCACTGGAGAAATTCAGACACCACTTAGACATAGTTCTGGGTGACTGGCTCTATGTGGCCATGCTTGAAAAGGGGACTTGGGCCAAATGACTTCCAGAGGTGCCTCCCAACCTCAGCTATCCTGTGAGGCTGTGAAGCAGGTGTCTTATCTAGAAGTAATATGTCAGTGCTTTGCTGGGTTGCTAGTCACCTACCACACTTCTCAGTCAGTAAATACCTGTTTTAAAGTTATGTATATCTTGCTTTCATAGGCACTTAGTGCACAGTAAAGGGTGCATTACAGCTAAATGTGTTAGTTTCTCCCCACAGGGGTGGTTAACAGGAGCTCCATCTAACAGAATCCACACTGCTGACCAAGTTCACTGAATAGTTGGTAAAATTCTACAGATATGAATGCACTGATGAAATCAGAAAGTTCATAGTAAGTCCCCACAAATTAGACATTTTAGCTTTGACTGCAAAAACTGAAATACCATCTCCCCTACCATTCCATGGAAAACATTTAACAATTAATCACCTGAAGAGTACTTTTCCAATTAACTTATCCTTGCAATTTTTTTTATTTAATGTTGCAGTTTTTATTATATACTGTATTGAGTTGATGAGGAAGCATTGCATCAGCTTAGTCAGACATGTCTTCCTCAAGTCCACAGCTGAACATAATTCATAAATAGGACTATTAAAATTCAACACACACAAAAAATATTTTCTTGTATAATCAGTCACTCTCATATTATTTGCACTTAAAATAATTACAGAAGTGAAACAATATTTAATTCAATACTAAGGGATAATCTCATAATCTCATTTTCATGCCTTTTTGTGTATACTTTATTTTAAATCAGCCATACATTACAAATCTATTTTCAGAGATGAAGTTTTAGTCTCCTGTTTCTAATTATAAGCTGCATCTGACATTTCAAATTGCAGTTACAACCTGCATATAATGAACATTTATTCTGCTTCATCTACCAGTCCTTGATAGAGATACAAAGTATCTGAAGTTGTATAGAAAAAGTGCCTTTCAAACATAATTCACCAGTTTCTTAATTTCCAACTACTCTGCAGTCCTAACCCAATTTTTTCTTGGAAGATAAGATTTTGATGGATAGGAAAAGGAAGGACTGATACTGTCCTTTTCCCTATAAGTTGCACTTGATCTTTTAAGCTATAAAATCAAAACTTACAGAAATATTTTTTTGGAATCTCTGTCAAACTTAGTGTGACTGCATATGTCAAAAAGAGAACCAAAATTAAACTTACAGATAGTCAGGCACCACTAAATGTAGAGGAAGAGCCCAAAGGACTTTTCCTAAACTCAGAAAAAAAAAAAAAAATCACATGTGCCTTAAAGGTTTCTGCTTGATCTTTCTTCACTTGACTGTAGCCACCTCCAGCATATACTGTCATCCCCAACATAAAGGGCTGAAACTGTATTTTACACATCTGCCAAATCACAAAAAAAAAAAAAAAGAAACTTTAGCTTTAGTACAGCAAACTTTTTTCTGTTTTTTTCATGCAAGTGAAGCTGATCCTCAGCCCAGACCTTCGAGGCAAGCTTAAGACCGAAAGTTTTCTGCAAGTTCAAAAAGAACATCCCCAAGCAGTTACAAGCTGCCTGCAATCCCTCGCAGAGGGCTGGCCCCTACTTAAAACATTCTGACAGGCAGGCTATTCCAATTTTCTATTTTCCCTTCCCTCACCCTTCGTCTACACACTCATTCCAAATAATTTTTTTACAGATTTTCTTTGCTTCCTCCTTTCTTTGATCACTATGCAAAGATGACCCTGTCTGGCCAAATGTCTGGCAGGATCCCCAAGTCATTTTCTATCTTTTTCAGTGAACCTTAATGATCCCATAAAACTTGCACCATAAATTAAAAGCAAAGTAAAAGCATCTGCTTTTATCAACACATGATGTGCCAGGGCAACATTTGCACCAGGAATACACAGATGATATGCACCTCCATCAACTCACAAATGCAACAGTAGCAGCAGCAGTAGCAATTAGTGTAAAACCGAATAAGAACAGCTATCTACATTACTTAGCACAGTGGCAGCTGCAGGTTATTAATTTGTCCACATTTCCAAGGATTTTACTGGCAATGACTTCAAAGTGCCAGTCACAGCCCTCACAAAACTGTACGCATATTATCTTACTGCAGATATTGTGCAAGATATTTTTAATTCAACAAGCCAGTTCTGCATTTTTTTTCATGATACTCAGTTGATTATTGACAGAATCCTTCTGGATGGCAAATAACATTAGCAATCCTAGTCCTTCACATTATACTGAGCCACAGTGGCAAGCATTACTGAAGAGAACAATCTTGCCTGAAGGCTCTAGACAACACAGTGCCAAATGAGAAACTTTCTCAAAACAGTCAAAAAAGAGTCAGAAATTAATTCTGGGACTGCTCCTGTCCAAGCTGCACCCCCATAGCCGAATGACTGGCTTTTTCCACCTGTGAGAAGGGTGCCTTGCCCCCTCCAGACACACAGTGAATGTCTACCCTGCTGCCTGAGGACTGACAATCCATGTAACACTGAGTGATGAATTCACAGGAGGAAATTATAGAACGCAGTAGATTAGAAACGCACGGCATAATTGCCCAAGCAGTTTCACAGCTCAATCTTTTACACAAAGAAAACTTTCCCTGCTTAGGGCACACCTGCTTTCCATTTGTCCCCTATTCAACTAAAAGGAATCTTACTCGGTACTACTCCAACTCTCTTTAACAGCCACTCACTCCCAGATTTTGCTGAGCCACTTTGCAATCACTAGCAAATCACGCTGTAGGTACTCCCCCTGTGTCAACCACACATTTATTGACAATAAATGAGGAATCAAAGTCACACAGCTGCGAATCACTGCTTTAGCCACAAAAGGTTGGTCTAGCCAAGAATCCTTTTAGTGCCCTGTCCTGGGGTGCACTGCCTCAAGCTACCAAGGAAGCTGGCAGACATTTCATTTCCAGCTTTGGAGGGCCTGGACTGGCAAAATAGGAAAGATTAGTGGTAGCAATAGAGTGGGGGGAGGGCAGCGAGCTAAATTAGGAGAGGAATCTCTTTCTGCTCCGACCAGCTCCAGGCTCACCATGAAAGAAAGGGCTTTGCTGTTGCAGGACACCATAAAATGACCCAGGTAAAGTAGGCGATCGCTGCGAACGGGAAGGTGCTCAGGATGCCCCTCACCGGGGGAGCGGAACGGGATGCGCGTCCCGCCCCGCACACCCTCCGGCATCCCGCGGGGAGGATGCCCCTCACTGGGGAGCGGAACAGTGTCTCGGGATGCGCCTCCCGCCCCGCACACCCTCCGGCATCCCGCGGGGAGGATGCCCCTCACTGGGGAGCGGAACAGTGTCTCGGGATGCGCCTCCCGCCCCGCACACGCGCCGGGATCCCCGAAAGCTCCGCCGGTCCTCGGGCTCCCCCCCGCGGCTCCGCCCGCACCCGCCGGGACGGGAGCCCCGGACCCCCGGCTCCGCTCCCGGACCCCCGGCCCCGCTCCTCGCCCGCAGCCGCAGCGTCACCGCTGCCCGAGGAGGTCACAGGTAAGTTAATGGAACCAAGACCGGGTCGGGACCGGGACATCCGTAATTAGCGCTGGTCCCGCGCATGGAATCAGTTATCAGGGACTGACGCAAAATCGTCATTATTGGGCAAATCCCACCGTTTTTGCAGGCCACGGGTGGAATTCCAAGGCAGTTTTCTTAGAAACACGCCTCATATAATTATTTTCTTAAGGAAATCAATGGGAATCGGGTGATTTACTGCATCAATTTACTCAGCATTTGAGTGTCAGAGAGAAAGTGAGAAGTACTGGTAAAATTTCCCAGGAAAGGGACTAGCAGTGTCATGTTTCCATTGCTGTCTGTAGCATGCACAGTCCCACTCCTGGTTAATTTCTGCTGTCCGGATGGTCTCCAAACACCTGCCCTGAAATTCACTCCGAGCTCTGCACTCAGCTGCAGCAGATGCTATAGGTGTAGTATTTCTGCACCCTCACAGCTGTGATTCAGCAAAGCATTCCAGCTTATTCACCAAAACACTTGGGCATGTGCTACTTTTTAAGCATGCATGCTTTAAGCTCCCCTTATCTCTGTGTAGCTTTTTTTCTAGGCCACCAACGCCACTTTCAGACCTACCTTTCTCTGAGAATCCAAGCTGTTTGAGGACATGCACACCACTTGAAAGAAGAATATGTTCCTGAATCAAAGCTAGATGACAACTTCACAGCTGTTTAGCATTTGCAGCATAAAAGGGCAAGCAGGAGCAAATTAACTTCCTTTGCTTAAAGACAGAAACTACAGTTGGCTGATTAATGGGAGACAACATGAGAGTCTTTAGCAACTCAAATGTGAATTTAAACTGAATAAAAACCTCTCTACCAACAACTAGCACATCGGCACATGCAGCTGCACCAGCAGAGGACACCTCCCTTCACAGGGCAGGCAAAAGCTCCTCAGAGCAGCTACTATGCAGGTTTTGCAGTCAGGTATCTTGCAAAAAGACTAAAAATACTAAGCAGCCCTGAAGTTTCACACTGCAGTCTTTAAGAATAAAAATGGACTTAAACTTTTGAGTCACAAATGCTTAAACCCCAAGTTAGGATCTTCACATCAGCCTCAGCACAGCTCTTTGTAGGCATGTATTCATCCCCCAGTCAGAACTTCCTGCTTATCTAAAGTCACCTTTCCAATGAGATACACTACAGCAGATGATATTAAATTTTAGATTGGATATTTATGCGAAGTGTTGCTGACTAATGGTTGCACAGGAACCATAATGCTGACTGCTGGCTATCTCACATTCAAATTTCACCACTCTAACCATCCATTAACATGTTTTTGCACGGAGTCTAATAGATGATTTTAAAACATTAATAAACCCAGGAAAAGGGAAGCTATGACAGCATGATAAAATACCAATGCCTACCAAATATCATGTGCATGCAAAAAGATAGAAGAGAATGTAACAGAAAAACACTTTTTAAACTTTCAATATTGTCAGCCAACCATTGAATGCAGTACCTAGACAGAGCTGTTCAGTCTATAGCAAACAAGCCAGATCAAACTTCCAGTCTAGACCACCTTCCATCTGGCCTCCATGTCTTGCTCTTTCAAACTTCCCAAGCAACTCAGCGAGGCACTTTATCTCTTCACATCCATGACACTTTTTTAGCCCACCTCGTGAAGCCAAATCAACAATTGTGATATATAAGTGATAGCTGCCACAGAAATGACTCCTTTAAACCAGCACTGAACATAGAACACCACAATGTGTACCCCTTTAGCTGCTCTGTGAATGGATTGCTAAGAAGATAGCTTTTCTGTCCAAGGTGTAAGTATCCCATGTCTTGAGCAGAATTAGTTCACCGCGATCCACCTTACTACAGTGTTTCAAACTGGAGTACATTTAAGCACCCTGTTTTAGAAAAATCTCTGCCCGAAGACTACAAGATGGACAATTAAGCATGATAGCTCAGCTGCATGCTGGCTACTGAGCTGCACAAACTGATAAAGCTCTTCACATGCATATTCATCATTTTGAATGTTATTAACAGCTTTCCTGAATACTTTTTAGTGATACACAATTTGTTTTCCATCACCCTAGCTCTGGAAAGTTGTTCATCACATGCCTAAGTTTTTTCCATAGACTTATCCTCAAAGCTATTAGGTCTCCAACCTCCAGTGAGGTTCGCAATACCAACACTGGTATCTGCAGACACTGAATTTACATGCAATGGATTCCTACCAGATTGTGGTCTCAGTTTGGGAGCACCAGGACTGAATACCAAAGCTAACAGAGTTACGCCCTGCTTCAGAAACACTCCTTATTCTTCTAAATGGAAATCCAATTGTCCCAAATATAGCAAATACACCTGCCCCACTACAACTATTTTAAGGCTACTTGAAGCTTTCCAGTAATGTGCATTTGAACTCCACAGACCACAATATAATGCCTTTTTCCTCACTTGAATAGCTAGATCGATCAGACTTTCACCACCTGAAATTTCAAGGAACCAAGAACAAACTTGTGAAGTGCCATCCCAAAGGAGTTGTTCTCATCTGAAAGTAATTACCACCCCAAAGAAAAGCATTGAGTTTTGCTTGTTCCACCCTCCCCAAGTCCTGTCCTGTGCTGCTGCTACTTGAAGGGGAAGAAAGTTTCCATTTTATTTTACCCACTTTTCTGCCTTTAAAAAAGGGCAATTTGACATAAACTCTCACAGTTGCAGCAAGAAGAAAAGTTCCACAACCAACTGACTGGATTCTGTAAACTGCTTACTGTCAGGTATTTCAGCTGCACAAAAAACAAAACCCAACAAAACAGAAGTAACTGAATAGTCAGCTCACATGTGTGGAAATTGCAACCTCCAAGCTATTCTGGGAGCAATGCCCTGTTTTCTGTAACATTTCTGCATAATCACATCAGAAAGCATGCTCTTTGCTGGAGAGACTATGATTACATGCACGTCAGTACACCCTCTCTTACAGCTGAGTCCCCGGTTCTTAACTAGAGCTTCTGAGGCTCAACTGCAACACAAAGTGAAATAAAACACGTTCAGGATGGAAGCAGTTAACCTGGCACTGCCAGCAAAACACATGGAGCATTTCTAAATTGCAATCGCTCTCTCTCCAACGGATGTCACCAGCTTCCCTGTCTAACAAACACGTTTACTCTTCTTTAAGGCAGGTACAAGAGTCCTCCCACTACCTTGTACACGTCGAGTGGAGAGGGCTTAAAGCAGAGAAATGAAACAAATTTAACTTGAAAGTACTTCGTACTTCAGCTGGACCAGTGAAAACAAGACCCAGTTGCAAAGTTACCTAACGGAGCCCGTACTGCACAACTACAGCCAGTTGTGTAACAAACCTCAGGACAATTTTGCAGCTCTTAATCAGGCAAAACTCCCCGCTGATTTCCACGAGGGAGCTCTAATCAATCAAAAGCTCTGAGAACTGATTCCGGTTTTCTCCTTTTTAATGAAAAGATTTATTTTGAGCTATGAGAACATCAGATTATATGAACTCGGCAAACCCACAGCGCTCACTTTATCGGCATAAGGACTTCGTCCTGTGTTTTAATCTACCAACTGCATTTGGTAGTGCAGAGGAAAAAAAGAAACAACACCTTAACAGACATAAAATAATTTCACAAATAACGGACCTGTCTTCCTGACAGGTAAATAAAAGATTAAACAGACAGAGGGAGACCCGCGGCTCTTTAATTAAACTCCATCCCCTTTGGGCGAACGGGGAAGAACAGCGTCCCCGCCCGGGTTCCTCCCAGAAGTTGCGCCGCTCCCCGCGGCAGCCGGGAAGAGAATCCCCCCGCGATACCCCTCCAAGTGACCGGCGGGGGTCCCGCGAGCATCCCGAAACCGCGCAGGGAAGACCCTGGCGGGAAGACCCTGGCGGAGCGGAGGTGCCGGAGGTCGGAGGGAGGCGGGCGGGATGCGAGGCACCCGCTCCACGCGCCCCCCCTCAGCGCCCGGCACCGCCGGCCGGGGCGGCAGAGCCCGGCGAGCCCGTCCTGCCGCCGCGCGCTCCCCGACTCCCCTCAGGTGCGCCGCCCGCCCCTACCTGCCCGCTGGCGGCAGCAGCGACGAGCCCCTTCTCCCGCGCCGGGTCCCCCTCAGAGGTCGGCGGGAGAGCAGGAGCACTGTCCCGCCGGCGGGGCGAGCCCCATGTGAAGAGGAGCG
>VXAC01000094.1:0-11027 GCA_013399225.1 Rhipidura dahli
CCCAGGAGCCACTGGAGAACCCTCAGAAGAGCCCCTGGGCCAGACAGACTATGATGATGTCAGCAGTGGTGCCCTGGGGATGTCGCCATGAGGATGCCCTGACCATGGCACAGCTCTGGGGACACGTGTGTGGTAGGGCCTTGTCCCCAGAAAGGGGTGGCCCTGACCAAGGAGCTAATCCCTCCCTGTGAAACCCTGCAGCACTGCAGGAAAACAGCTCCTGTGTATGGATTTTCTTTGACTTCAGTCTGAATTTCCCCTTTCTCCTATTAAAACAAACTGGTCAGAGTCATACCCAGGGCTGGGACCTCACTCCGGGGCTGGGACCTTCATCCTGGGTGCATCAACCGTCCCTCAGGGATGCGGAGCAGGAACTGCAAGCACAGATACATCCCTGGTCATGGTGGGCTCAGAGGGAAGAGCAGAGGGAGACTGCTGGGATTGGCTATGGGATCTTTATTTGGCACTGCCAAATGCACACAACTGCTCCCACCAACAGCATGGGGAAAAGGGAGAGGGCAGGACCCTGAATCCTGCAGCTGCAGCAGGATCTCCTCCCGGTGCCCCATGGCTGGGGCAGGCTCAGACCGACTGACAGCATTGAGAGCTGGGCTGGGAATGGCTCTGGTGGCTGCATGGACTTTCCCTAAAGGAGGGGAGGTCTCCTGAAGGAGGGGAGTGCCTTCCTGCCCCCCATCAGGAGCCCACGGTGGCAGGGCAGCCGGGCCATGGCCCCCGCCTGCGGCACGTCATGCTCCAGGAGGTTCTCGATCTTCAGGGTGGGCTGCAGTGCCCGGAGGTCGTCCAGTTCCTGCAGCAGGGCCTGGCTGAAGCCATCCGTGCTCAGCCTGGCTATGGAAAACGCAGAAAAAGAGGAGAAGTTGTTGTGGGGAGGGTGGTGCTGAAGCAGCCAGGATGCCGGGCATGGAAGGGGCCATGGCAGGGCCCTCACCCCAGACTCTGCAGTGGGCAGGCGGGATGCCGCAGCTGCTGGCAGAGCTGCAGGACTCCGTGGGCTCCCAGCTCGTTGTCACTCAGGTCCAGGCAGGTGAGACGGGGCCCCTGCAGCAGCTGTGAGGCCAGGGCTGGGCAGCAGGCGCCCGACAGCCGGCAGCTCCCCAACCTGTGGGGCCGAGGGAAACAGGGAAGGAGGGCTTTGGCCTCGGCTCGGTGAGCTGCTGCAGGTGGGAAGGAGAGAGCTCGGGATAGGAAGGAGGGAGCAGTGGCCCATCCCGCAGCCCCTTACCGGAGTGTCCGCAGCGGGCAGGCACAGTGCTGGAGCCCCTCACACAGCAGCTCCACGCCAGCATCACTCAGCCCCTCACTGAAGGACAAATCCAGCTCCTCCAGGTACGTGCTGGTGCCCAGCACGGCGGCGAGATCCTCACAGCAGGCACTGGTGATGCGGGAATATCGCAGCCTGATGGGAACCCCCGGGAAAGACCCTCAGAGCCGACCCCTCCCCCCGGTGCCACAACCGTGGAGCTCCGTGCCCTGGGGGAGTGGGACGGAGGCACAGTGCCGCCCCAGAGGGACCCTTTGGGGCACCTCCCCAGCTCTCATGTCCACGCTGTGCGAGATGCCCGAGGGATGCAGGGGGTGCTCACCGCAGAACGCGCAGGCGGCAGCCTGGAGTCCGCAGCCCCTCGCAGAGCAGGCGCACGCCGCTGTCACCCAGCGAGCTGTCACCCAGCTCCAGCCGGGCCAGGCCAGGGTGCTCCGCCAGCAGTGCCGCCAGCTCCGCGCAGCAGCTCTCGGACAGCCGGCACCACTGCAGCCTGCGGGGAGCACGGAGAACGGGGGCTCAGCACACCTGGCCTGGCTGCTCGCCTGCCCATGAGACCCGAGGGGACAACACCCACCCCCAGGTAAACGGGGCCCGGCCTCCCCCTGGCCACTTGCCCGTTTCCCCAGGGAGCAGCGGGGCAGCACCCACCCACCCACTCACCCGCTGCACTGCAGTTCGGGTGTCCCCACCCACAGTCCAGGTCCCGGCCCCGGTTTGGGCTCCGCGCCCGTCTCTCACCGGAGCACCCGCAGGGCACTGCCCCGGTGCCGCAGCGCCCGGCACAGCAGGTGGATGGGGCTGGGCAGCTCCTCCCGCCGCCGCCGCACGGCGAGGGCGCCGGGATGTCCTCCGGCTCCCGAGACTCCCGAGCTGCAAGAAGATAGAGCCGCGGGGAATGCACGGCCCTCAGCGGTGCCCGGAGCTCCCGGCTCCGACACCGGCACACGACCCCTCCCACCCCGAGCAGAGCCTCCAGCGCACGGGAGGGCTCCTCGGGAGGGACCTCTGTGGCTTTGGAGGTGTGAAGGATCTCGAGCATCGCTGCTGGAGTCCACCGGGGCGATATAAGGTGAGTCACAGGGTGCAGTCAGCATTCCAGCACCGGGTATCTCTCTTTGCGAGGGAGAAGGGGGACGGGAAGCCAGAGTGACACCTGGGCACAGGCGGACCTGGCTAGGTAGAGCCAAGAAGCTCCATCACTATCAATCCCACACTGGGCAGTGGATGGAGGAGCCCATGTGTTCCTTATTCTCTCCAAGAATAAGTAAATCCTCTGCTGAGGAACTGAACATCCAGGGAAAGGCCAAGCTGGTATTCAGGAGGGAAGAGCTGAAACAGCTATAAAATCATCCTTTGGGGCAGAGAAGGAGAAATCTTTGCAGTTTTGGGTCATTAAAGAAAGGAGGGGCAGGACTTACCAGGGCACTGATGCATCCAGCTCTGCCTCAGGATCCTGCCACTGGAAGGAGCATCCCTGGAGGGTGACGCAGCCCAGTCCATCCCAGTGCTGGATGCAGAAGGAAAGAGCCATCTGGTCGTACAGGGTCAGCTTGGTGTCCTGCAAGTCCAGGTCAGTGAAATGACCCAACGCACTTTGCACAAAGCTCTTCTCATTCATCTCGAACAAGAAGTGGAAAGTGTCCATCTCCGAAACCTTCAGTGCTTGGCCAGGCTGCGAGAGGACTCTGTGCCTCCCCTGAAGCCACTTCAGCAGCTCTTCCCTGGCTCGTGGTGAAATTCTGCACCCAATGGTTCTGTCCATGTATTCTATGGATTTTTGGCTGACCAGACCAGAGAGGAATCGCACTGTTACGTTTAAATCCTTCCTGGACTTGCTGTAGCTTTCTAATAATTTATTCACATCCTTCTCAAGCGTCCCCACGCTGCTGGTCATTTCCTCATCATCCTCCAGAACATAAAACATTGCTGCAAAAAACTCCTGGAGGTGCAGGTGGGTGAAGGCATAGACACTCCCATGGTCTTCTCCTTCCTTTGGGATCCTTTCATTGAGGAAGAAGGGGAGAAGACCTGGCTGGTCCAAGCCACGGTCCTTGATTTCCTTCTCCTCAAAGAGGACCTTGTGTTTCCAGATGCCATCAGCAGCCAAGGAGCAAAGCTTGAGTAGGAACTGCTGGAGGACCTGTGGGTTGTCCCTGTCCCTGTGCTTCAGTAACTGGGAGAGGAAGAACATCATCATCCCTGTAGTGGCTTTGGAGCATTCAAGGAGGTTTTTCGTCCCACAAAGCTCTTGTTCAAGGATGGTGCAGACAGTCCAGCTCATGGCAGGGATGACACACAGGCTGTAGAGGATCTGGTTGCCTCTGGCAAACCTGAAGGCCATGTCTCCTTTGTTGGAGTTCTCAAAATACCTGTGGAAATACTCCTTCCTTCTGGCTGCTGAAAATCCCAGTATCTCCACGTAATACTCATCCTCCAGGCACCGCCCCAGGCTTCCAAGAGCTGTTGGCCTCGTGGTGAGGAGCAAAGAGGCCTCAGGGAGCACAGTCTTCTTCAACAAGCTCATCAGAGTGAGCTCTAGTGGCTTCACCTCCCTGGGGTCAGAGCTCAGCTCAGCATCAGGCTGAACCAAGGAAAACCCCAGGGCCTCAAAGCCATCAAAAATGAACAGGATCTTCTTCTGGTCATCCAGGATCTTCCCAGCCGGCACTTGCAGGCCAGGACAGCACCGTGAAACCAGGTCTGCCACGCTGGCTTCCATGGGAAGGGCGAGGGCTTTGCAGTCAACGCAGACGATAAAGTCAAACTGTGTGTGGAGTGTCCCTTCTCCCCACTCCACCATCATCTTCCTGACCATCATCGTCTTCCCCATCCCCGGGCCCCCCACCAGCACCACGACCTGCGGGGTTTGCCCATCTCCACTGGGTTCAAACAGCGTGGCAGTGATGGCCATGGCTACTCCTCCGCTGCTGGTGTTGGCACATCCCTGGCCAGTTCCCACTGCTCCATCCTTGGCTCCATCCTTGGCTCCATCCTTGGCTCCGTGCTTGCTCTGAGATTCCCTGGCGATGGTCAAGGTGGTAAAGCGTCTGTGGAAGGAAGGGCTCTCCCTGGGACGGGCGCCAGGCTCCCTGTCCTGGGGGGGCTCCTGGACCACGTGCTCCCTGCTGCTCCGCCTGTGCTCTGTGCCAATGAGGAGCAGGGTCAGTCCCAAGCCCAGACAAATTCCCCACCAGCCCACCCACACTCCTGACACACTAGCAGCCCCTTATTCCAATGCTTAGGGCTTTCCTAAGTCTAGCTGGGGCAATAAGGACATCATTTGTGAGGATTTGGGGACTCTGGTTCATTCGGGGTTCTTCTTCCAGGTTCTGATACTGATCGGTCAGCTCTCTTTTTATCATCCTCATTCACCTGGGAGCAAATGCAACTGACAGGGGCTGCCTACAGCCTCTGACTTATGCTCCAGGGGACAAAGGCACTGTCCCTGGGCTCCCCAGCACAGATATCCTTAATCCCATCCTAGGAGGAAAGGATCTGCCCAGCTGGCTGCCAAAGAATGCTGAGAGCACTGCCTGCCCTGTGCTTTAAGGTCACTTCCAACCCAAACCATTCTGTGACTGCATGATTTTAAACAATGCATTTATTGAGGATTTACAAGCCCATGTAATTCACTGCAGGGATGAGCTGCCTGGACAGCTGTGACCCTATCCCCTTGCACTGCTTCAACTCGAGTGCCCAAGACTGAACTCAGAGCCCAGACCCATGTAGGCCGGTGGGGAGGCTCCAGGTGAGGCTGCTCAGCATTCCAGGCTATTAATAGACCCCCAGGGGGAGCAGGGCTTGGATTCTCACTGCAAGGACTTCCTGCTGCCAGGCAAACCCACCTTGACTGCTGCAGCAAGTCATTCCGCTGTGAGAAACGTCCTTCATCCTGCTTTCCCGGGAGTTCGAGGTGAGGACGAACAGCGCTGTCTGAACAGCCACAGGGTTTTGCTGCTGTGTGGCTTTTTACCCCCCTCTCCAGCTGTGGGTGGGTTGTAACTGGGGCTCTAGGAAAGGAGAGAGGCTTCTTTAGGAGCTTTGGATGCTCGGGGATGAGCTGGGTGTGAGTCTATGCTCTCCTGGTTTGCCTGCTCCGGTTTATGAACAGCACACCTGTGTCTGGATTAGGAGGGGGTAACCCTCTTGATGATTTTATTGTCTGTGAGTGATGATTATCTTTCCACGATGGAAAAAAAAGCTTCAGGATGATGTGTTTAGCAAAGCTGCCTGTGAGGGATACTGAGAAAGGGGGAAAGGATGTTTTAAGGCCCACTGAATGTTTAAGGACTCCTTATGGATTCCTTATTTCCCTGCTCAGAGCCAGAGACCAGCCTGTCCCTCCTGCTTGCAGGTTGTCAAATAATTCTGGGGCTAACTGTTTCTCCCTAAAGGAAATGGTCTGAAGTTGTGCCAGGGGAGATTTAGACTGAATATTGGGGAAAATTCCTTCACTGAAAGGGTTGTCCACCCCTGGCACAGCTGCCCAGGGCAGCAGTGGAGTTGCCATCCCTGGAGGGATTTAAAAGCTGTGTGGATGTGGCACCTGGGGACATGGGTCAGTGATGGCCTTGGGCAGTGCTGGGAAATGTTTGGTCTTGATGATCTCAGAGGGCTTTTCCAACCTGAATAATCCCATGATTCTGTATTCCCTCCCAAGGATGCTGCTGCCACCAACATTCCCGTGTGGGTTTTGCAGGGGGGAGCTCCCCAGGAGTCAGGGCTGTCTTTATTCCTGCTAACTCCTCCTGGCAGGTGCTGTGAGCCAAGAGGGAGGGGACAAATCCAGCAGCACTGTTTCTAAAGGTTTCCCTACTCCATCTGACCTTGAAAAAGCCATTTTCACCTTGCTGTGTCTCAGCCAGGGCTGCTGCTCACTGTGCCTGCGCTGTGTTAGGGGGGATGTGACCCGGCCATGGGGAGATGGGGGAAGTTGATTGTTTTTACAGCTTTTCCTTTGCTTCCCTTTTTCCTACCTCAGTGAAAAAAAAAAAAAAAAAAAAAAAGGAGAAAAANTCCTACCAAAGGAAAAAAAAAAAAAAAAAAAAAAAAAGAGAAAAGAGTTTAAATTCAGATTTAAATGTAATGTGAATTCCGGTCCAAGGCGTGTGAGAGCATCACGTGGGGCTGTTTATCTCCTAAGGCAGAGGCAGAGTGCGTGAACATAAGGAAACCACCACCACCACCACAACCCCCAGCCTCGGCTCATCCGGGCTCTGGGGACCAGACCCCGTGATTCTCACTTGCAGGAGGTTCCCTCCCTCCTCCTGCCACCCTGAGGATATTCCTGCCTGATACAGAAGTAGCAAAGAGATTTTGCTAGTCTGGGAAGGGGCAGTTTGGGGGTGTCTCCTGCATTAACCGTGAATTTCCACCAGCTTTGCAGGAATTCAGCCTCTCTGCTGCTGTCAGTAGATCAGCAGATTTGGGAGGCGTTAGGAAAGGGAAGCAGCTGTTTGGAGCTGTGGAAAGGTCCTGGCTGTGCCTGGCACAAGTCTCTGAAAGGGCAGGGAGTGCTGGCACTGCTGGGTGTGGGACCAGACAGGGAACAGAGGGAACATCAGCATCAGCCACAGCTAATCCTGTCCGTGCCAGCCTGTCTGAGCCGAGCTGGCTCCTGGAGCCAAGGACTACAGCAGAATAACCTTGCTCATCCCTGCCCTGAGGGGGTGTGGGTACCTGCATCCCAAAGCAGCCCCTGGAAGTACAGCCTGTCCTGGGAGATTTGGGTTCTTGCATCCAGCCCCTCATTCTGCAGCTCTCTTCAACCATGGGCAGGATTTTCCTTTGCCTTGGGATTTAAGCAGCCTGAGTATTTCTCAGGCATGACATGCACCTGGCTGGGCACTGGTGGGTGGTTCGGTGGGTCCCAAGTAACTGATGGAGGCAGATGGGCAAGCAGCACAGAGCATGATTTGCTCTGAAATAAAGGCTAAAAGAGCTCCCAGAACCTGCTGAGGTTTTGGATACAAGCAGGAAGTAACACAGGGATGGGAATTTGAGCCCTGTACCTGGCTGGCGGGGTGAAGCTGTACAGGGTTGGCTCTTTGCTTTTAGCCAGTGAGGATGAGGAGGAGGAAGAGGATGAGGAGGAAGTGGCTGTGTCTGGCAGTGCCTGGCTGTCTGACAGCACTCTGCAGTGAGACTGGGCTGCGTGCCCGGCTCTGGTCTGGGAAGGGGTGTCAAACCCCAGCCTGCTGGGACAAGGAGAGGTGTGGGGAGAAGGGAAGCAGAGCTGGTACAAAACTACCCCAAGGTGCAGCATTTCAGCGTTCTCCCTGCACTGTGCACAGCTTCTCCTTGGCAAGTCAGTTTGCCATTCCTTAACTCACTGCCAGGGATCATCTCAGTTGGAAATTCCTTATCCTGGTGCAGGGAAGCTCACACTCCTTTTGCCTGTGGTCTACACACAGGCATCCCAATTCATCAGGCTGCCCCCTCCTAGGTATTCTTCCCAGTGTGTCCCCGCCACTTTGCTGCTGTGTTTCCTGCAATTGCTGCAAATCCAGTCAGGATTTGAAGGAGAAACAAATGGAGCAGCAGAGGGGTCAGTGCCGCAGGGACAGCCCTGAACTGCTGAGCCAGCTCAGCCCCAAATGACAGGGGATGTGGAGATGCAGCTGGGCTGCCTTTACCAGCCTGCAGCCCCCCTTGGCACCCTGCCCCTCCAGATCCCAGCCCTTCCCTCTGGATTGGAGCGCCCTCCCCCCGCCCCGGCTCTCCATCTTCATGCAGTCTGCAGAGGTGCATTGTGGGAAACTCCCAAGTTTCCCCCCCCCTCCTCTGCCTGCCTCCCTCCCTCCTCTCTGCGCAAGAGCCAGCTCCCAAGGTGTGACTCGTCCGGCCGGAGGACAGAGGTAAGGGACGCCGCTGGGATGGGGGGCGCGGGGCGGAGGGGCCGGGGCTCCTGGGGCTCCCGGCTCCGGGACGTGCGGATGTCCTGCGCAGGGTGACAAAGCGAAATGGAGACGTGGAGCTACCTGCTCAAGGTGAGTGTCCACCTCCTCGCAGCCGCCTGGGATGGAGGCCAGGGGTTGCCATGCCGGCTGCCTCTGGAGCCGGCACCCCACAGCTTTCCCTGTAAGAGGCAAAAAGTGCTTTTTTGACCCCAAACAAGGAGCACGGTGAGGATGGCCGGTCCCGAGTGGCTCCCTTGCCGTCCCAGCTCCCACGTTCTGCTCCCTGAAGGTCAGGCAGCCACAGGAGGTGTTTCTGCAAACGCACGGGTGCCTCCTGCCCGCTTCCTGCCCGCGGCTTCCTGCTGCCTGCACGTACCTGCAGCCTCCGCCGCCGCCTTTGCGGGCTGTGCCGTCCAGCCCGAGCGCAGCGCCCGATCCCAGCCGGGCCGGCGGGAAGGAGAGGCCCGGGGTGCCGCAGCAGCGCTCCGGAGGCAGCAGGGCGCGGGGCACAGGGAAGCGGAGCCGGCCATGTGCCGGAAACAGGGCTGCTGGGAGGGAGGAGGGGAAGCAGCATCCCCAGCTGAGCCCCTCCAGCCTTGGCAGGAGGGCTGGTGCACCTCCCTGAAAGGTTTTGAGCGGTTTTCCAGCTCCTTTTCCCCTCCCATCTGTATGGACGGTGGGATTTGTTTGCCTTTTGCTCTGCCTGGATGGATTTAATGACTCTGTTTAATTCTGTCAGTTCTGAGGCAGGAGGGAAGCAGGAACAGGCAGCAGCGTGGTTCAGCCTTCACCTTTTCCGAGGAAAGGAGATTGTTTTGTTAGGCAGGGGGAATTTGATATCAGTTAGGAGTGTATCCTTTGATTTGACCCTGGGCTTGTGCTGGAGACGAGCTCATGAAGGGAAATCCGCCCCAAACCACCCAAAAGGGAGAAAGATGTCAGAGGCAATAGTGCCTGTTTTAAGGGAGAATGTTGCACCGAGGGGTGGATACCAGACCAGGGCTCCTGAGTCACGGTGTGTGCTTCCAGGGAGGGAATGCTTTGGGAATGTCTCAGGCCCTTCAGTGTGATGTCCCAGCTCTCTGCGCATCCCTGTGCATCCCTGTGATGTGTGCTTGCAGGGACCTGTTGATTTGCTCATGTTTACTTCTCTGTCCCTCTGGTGGCTTCTAGGGAGGGGCAAAGGGGAAAAGAAGAGGATTTCTAAAACTGAATCGAGGTCAGACTGGCAGAACTTGGGCATTGGGACAAGAGGAGGAAACCTCCCCGCCGCAGCCCCGTTTTCCTGGGTGGGGCTTGGGCAGGATGCTGTCAGGAAAGGGAGGATGGACTATGCTGGATTAAGCTCCCTGCTCCATCTCAGGACTGACCTCCAAAAGTCTGACCTTCACAGGTTTGACCTTCAGCATTTTCCATCTGTCCTTTCTCAGCCACGGTGCCCAACACCAACATCTAACCCTGTGAATATTGTGGTAGAGTGGGGGAAGAAATCCCAGATCTCCCCTAAATATGGATTTTCATCTCTCTGCATCCATCCCCTCCCCTGGCAGGCTGCTGGGATGGGGGGCTGGAGAACACCCTGGCACAGTGTCCCCATCCTGGATCAGGTGTCGGGGCTGGCAGATAGGGGAGAGGGAGGGACGGAGCTCCCTGAGCAGGGATTTCCATGCTGGAGGAGCTTTGGCCATCCTTCCCCAGGTGCTTCCCAGCTTTCTGCCAGGAAGGAGAGTACCCTGGTGTTGCTGCACAAGGTAAGGGATGGATTTTATCCCAGAGAGTGTAGGGAGCCTCCCTGGAAGGTCACTGCCTCGTGTGGAATTGGCCCCTCATCTGCCTGCAGTGTCTTCTTAGATTTCACCTGCAGAGCAACAGTTTTCAGGCTGACGCCTGCAGATTCAGGGGCTGCCAGATTCCAGACCCAACTCTACATGTGAGCAATTGCTTCCAGAATCTTTTTGCTGGCCCTAGCTGAGCCACAAAGGGGGTGATGCTGCATCAGGCAGAAGGGATGGATTTAGGATGCCCATAAACTGGGGAGGGATGCTGAATTTGCTGCTGCTTCCTGCAGTGGTTGGGGCTATTTCACTGTGTCACATATACCTCTCATCCTTTTTTGCTTGTGGATACTGAATTTGGGATACAGGACTGGGAGGAAGAGGCCTTAAAACCAAGATCTTTCAGAAAGGGAATCGGCCTCCTGAAGCTGGGGAATGGCTCATGGTTGCTTTGGGAGCAGCACCCCAATTTGGAAGCATCTGCCCTCTTCCCAAAGGCTTTTCCCAAGTGCTGGCAGGCCCAGGGTAAGGAGCAGGGCTTTGTGCTAGGAAGGAATGAGTGTTCACCCTTTTCCAAGAGGCAAGGAGTGTTTGCTGACCCTGTAACATTATCCCTGAGCCGGCACCACAGACCCAGAGCTGAGCAGGGAACTAAAACAAGCCCCATGGCCCCAGCCAGGGTGTTGCTGGCATTGGATTTTTAGCTCTGGGAGGGCTGGAAAAACATCATAAAGAAATGAACCGAATGTGTTTGCAAAAGTCAAGACATGAGGAGTTGCCCAGGATAGGGTGCAGGATGCACCTCACCAGATCCCTGTGAGGTGTCACCCTCATGGGTTAAGGCTCCAGGATTCCTGTTCCAAAGTGTTCCCCATTATTGCTCCAGTGCTTTGATCCAGCGTCCTGACAAATAGCTGCCATGGAACAAAAAAGTCATCCTGGCTGAGAAGCCTTTCCTTTGTTCCCTGAATTTCTGTCTTGGGTGAGAGATGCTCAGCCCTGCCAGGGAGAGGCTCAAGATCTAACACTTCATGATTTTTGAAGGGCAAAAGCTACCAAAAAAAA
>VXAC01000094.1:11033-55658 GCA_013399225.1 Rhipidura dahli
AAGGAACTATACAGGGGAAAAGACAATTTTATTTTGTGTCTGAGGGGGATTCAACCCCAAGATTAAAGTGAGGTTAGCACAACAAATTGGGGTGCTCTGAACCCTGTGGTTCATTGGGGGTTTGGGGACTGTGCTAGGACCCTGAGGAGCCAGACTTTGCAGCAGGGTATTTTCAACCCAACCTCAGCAAAGTATTTCCAGATTCTGTCGAATTCTAGAAATTATTTTTCTCTAAGATTTGTCTGAAGGTGCAGCTGTATGGGGGGGGGCTGGTGGCACTTGAGGGGCCTTGCTAGGTGTGGCTTCCCCTGCCGACCGCAGGCCAGCGCTGTGCCGGATGTGACTCAGTGCCCATCCCTACGGAGTGAGCTGGAGCACGTGGCTGGAGACAAAATCTCCTCTCTGCCACGGCTGTCGCTGTGCACGTGGCTCGGTACAAGCAGGGTGTCTTACCAGGGTGAGTTGGAGCTGTGCTCAGGTTAGAAGCCCCCAAAGGAACACGGGTTGAGCCCCTGGTAGGAGCGTGGTGTGCCTGCAATGCCGCCTCCATCTCCCTGAGAATAAAATGTCTGCCACGTCCATCCCAGCAGCTCTTTGGGGACAGGATGTGTGTGGTTTGCAGAGGTGACGCTTAGCTCGGAGCTTGTCATCTGCAGAGGTTGTGGTGCAGAAAAAGACCATAAATGTCATGTTTCTGGGCTCTTGCTGGTGGGGAGTCTGAAATGCTGTGTCACCTGTGTGGACAGCATGGCTGGGCAGCCTCCAGAGAGGATGCTGGCACAGGTGTCACCACTCTGTGCAGCTGGTGACCCAGGATCTGCATCCCAGAGCCCTTCCCTTTGCAGATGGAGGGCAAAAGCGCTTTTGCTGGGCTACAAGAACCTGTCCTGTTCCCATGCCTCACCTTAATGCCAGGTACAACCCAATGTGGTGGATGAGTTTGGATGTGTGTGGATGCATTGCCCAGCCTGGGAGAGAGGGATGTGGCTCAGTGACACTGGGAGTGAGGAGGGGTTCCTGGCCATTCTCTGGGGGCTCTGGGGGTGGTGGGTGCAGGCTTTTGGTGACTGACAGCACCAGCTGGACCAGTGAGGAGCATGCTGTGGCTCGGAGCAGCCGCAGGAATTGCCGCAGCCGTGGAGCAGAGGCTTGGCTGGCAGATCTCCCCCCGTGGCAGCGATTTGAGGCTGCTGCCACTGCTAAAACACTTCCAGCATGTGACACTCTCCACAACAAGATTCAAAGGGCTTGTTTGAGAGGGAAACATTTAATCCAGGGATGGGGGGAGGGATGTGGGGAGTAACAAACAACAGATTGGGAGAAGGATTCATAAATATCTCATCAGAGTGAACTGGGTCACCGGTGTTTGCTGCGACTTGGTGCTGCTGTCTCCGAGGGTTGGATTTGGGAGGGCTGGGAAGCACAGCAGGCTCCTGCACAGCCTGTCCCTGGCTGTGCAGCACTGAGGCCGTTTGAAAGCGTCTGTGACAAGTGACTCTGCTGGCGTGGGGCTTGCGTTGCGTCTTACCACGTTTGCCGTGCGTTGCGTCAGGAGCCGGGGGCCAAAATAGCCTGGAAGGGAGCTAAAATCCTCCTTGGGGAGCTGCTCACAGCAGCTGAGGGAACACAAGCTCCTTATGTAAAGCTGCTTTAATATTTATGGTAATATCAGAGGCGGTGCATTACCTCATCCATCTTCGCTGCACTTCTCGGGCAAGGAGAAAGGCTTAGTCACTACTCTGCCGTCCTTCTCCTGGGTGCTTGCCTGGCATCTCCCCGCCTTTTATATGGTTGTTCCCTCAGCAGCTCAAGAAAAGAGAGAAATGCTGGTTTTGCCCATTGGAAATGGGGAGTTGAAGCACCAGGAAACAGGATGTGCTGCTCAGTTGCAGGAGGGGACTGGACAGAAATCCTTCCAGCCCGGACAGAACGCTCCACAGGTGGCAGAGGGGACAGGCACAAACCCCTGAGGACGCTTCCTAAAAGACAGGGTGGTCCAAGCTGCATTCCTTAGGGGTTAGACGAGAAGGTGGAGGAGAGTGGGATGGTGAGAGTGCTGGGAAAGGAGCTCCCTCTGCTGTACCAGAGCCACCTTCGGTGCCGACTGCTGTTTCCTTAGGGAGAGCAGGGGTCTGTCTGTCCTGTGCACAAGGGGATGAGTGCCTTTCTTCCACACAGGCAGGAGTGACACAGAAAGGAAGAAGAGATTAGGGGATAAGGGGGAAGATTTGAAGATAAGGTGTTTCCTTCCATCTCTGGCTCTTTCTGCACAGTACTGCTCCAGGTCAGACAGTGTCAGTAGCTATTTTCAAGATGGATGTTTCCAACTGGAGGACGCCTGGAGTGTAGGGATGGACCTTTGTTGCAGAATAAATCCTGATACATAACCCCACTGTGTTGTTAAATCCTTCCTTGCTGCAAGTCTCAGTGTGGCAGTTGAGGACCCGATGGAAATGCGCTGCTTTTCATAACAGAGGGAAAAACCCTATGGATGAGCTTCCCACTGCACACCCTGGAGCAGCACCTCGGCCTTGCAGTGTGACTGACTCTCCCTTCCAAATGGAAGCCGTAGGGGAGGATGAGACGATTTGGGGATGGGATGGGGCTGTCCCTGCAGAGGGAAGGGGCCATCCCGATGGAGCTGTGCTGTGGCACAGCTTAGCAATGACTCATCCGCTCTGTTCCGTGCAGGATTGATGCAGCTTTCATCTGTGCACGCAGGAGACAGATGAATAGATGTGTTTGGTGATTTGCTGGGATTTGAGGCAGGAAAGGTGCCCTTCAGGGAGCCACAGGAAGCTGTTCCTCTGCTGGCCTGTTGCTCTGGTGGAGGGCAGCTTGTTGCGCTGGGTGAGTCCGACTGCGCTGACCTTGAGAGCATCCCAGGGGAGCTGCAGTGTTTGTGTGCCAGTCCTTGCAGCAGCAGCAGTTTGGAACGCTTTCCTTTTCCTTTTTTCCCTTCATCATCCCTGGTTTTACTACGCCAGCTCCCTCTTCCCAGCCTGGAAAAGAGCTGCTTAGCTGCTGGCAATGAGAACCTCCCTGAAAGGGCACTGATTGTTAAACAGAAATAGCATGGAGCAGGGAAAAGGCAGGGAATGAAGCCTGTCTCCCACAAAATCTTATTCCCAAATGCTGCTGCCTGTGTAGGAGGCAGAGAGGGAGCTGGAAGGGGGAGAAATGGGCAGACAGGCAGAGACAGCAACTGACAAGAGAAGGGAGGAATAAAAAGATGTGAAGAGCTGTAAAGAAGAAAGCAAAGGTCAGAAAATGTGTTATTAGAGAAAAACTTGGTGTGATGGAATGAGGGAAGAGGAGGAGACAAAGGAATGGGGGGTGGAACCCTCATGTGCAGGCTTGGTTTTTGGAAATGAGGAAAGCACCTCTCTCTTCAATCTGGGGGAGACAGAGGTGCTTAAAGGTGAGCCCGTTGTCATGCCTTTGGAAGGAGAGGATGGAGAGATGATTCCCAAGGTAGGGAGCTAAGAGCACACAGAAGAGGGTTAAGTACTGGGATGGAAGAAGATGTGCTGCTAAGGGTACCCAGGCCCCAGAGGAGGAGGAGAAGCCAGGCCAGAGGGTCTGGAGAGGTGCTGGGCAATCCTGTGGCTACTTGCAGTGATGGAAAACCACAGACAAAAGCCCTTTGATGCAGGCACTTAAGAACTGCCAATATTGATTTTTGGCTTAGTTTGGTTTCTACATCTTTTAAAACCTTTTCCAAGCTGCCTGAGGGGTTTGTGTTGCTTTTAGTGGAAATTCACTTAGAATCAGGAAATTCTGTTTGTGGCAGTGCAGGGCGTGGTGGCAAGACAGCTCCACAGCCCAGCATGGGCTCCAAGCAAAACCAGCTCTCCTGCCCTCAGGAATCTGGATCAGTGAGGGTTTATGGATAAACCCTGAGGTGCCTGGGCTGTGCAGGGTCCCCCTTTCTCAGCAAAAAGGTGAGTTTGCCCTCTCTGTGATTTACCTCACCATCTCCATAGGCTGCATTTGGTTTTCCTAGGGAAAGAGCAGACGTTTAATGCTTGGTCCGTGTGCTGTAACCACATGGATATCAGTGTGTGAGTGGCCCAGTTAACTGGTATCAAAGCAACAAAGAAGGTAATTTAATATTTATGCTACGATTAATCTGACTCTCCCTGCTTTAACCTCTGAGCCCACTTCAGTTGTGGACTCCTCTTACTATTTCTTTGTGTTTCATTGTACCAGATTGAAAAAAAAAAAAAAAAAGATAAATTGATCTCAAACCAGAGAAGCAGAGTCCTGGGAGTGACTGTGTGCAGCCTCAGCCCTGGATTTATGTAGGACTTGTGCTGACAGAGCAGTATGGATGCTCTCTGGAAGCACAGGAAAAGGTGAGGCAGGTGATATCTACAGAAATATTACAGAATGAGCACCAAGAGGAAAATATTCTTGCACTTGGCCAGGCCCATGTTTCCTTCCCAAGTTGCAAGCCACAGTGGTGTCTGAAGCTGGGTGAGCATCCGGGGTGGGGTCTGTGTGCTACAGGATGCCCAAGTGTCTGATAAACACTCAGCAAACGCTGAGAGTGGCACAGTCTGGGCTTTCCAAAAGGGTTTAATATCCCAAACTAGGGAATGCAAGCATTGTCCAGCTGCAGTCAATGAGAAATACGGGGTTTTGTGGTCAGCAGGCCTGGTGCAGCATGAGGAGCTGGACTGGAAGATCCTTGTGGGTCCCTTCCAACTTAGGATATTCTGTGAGACCTATGGAATTCCATGATTTTGGTGCTGCAGTTCCCTCAGTCTGCTCCAGCTGCCTGGCACTGGAGCAGCTGGTGGCCACCAAGGAATGGCCGGCAAGGGAGAGCAGGAGAGGGAGGTGTTTCCATCTTATACTTAGGAGCCATAAAGTGTCGCCCAGCTTTGCTCTAGACCCAAACCTGGCATTTCTGTGAGATTTCCTCCATTCCTGCCTAAATGGAGATGAAAGCCCCGCATTTGTCAGCCTCTTTTCCAGAAGAGTCAGCAGCACAGATCATTGCTGCAGCCCTGGGACTTTGTTCCTGTCATTAGAGGAGTGATCTGCCCTCTCAGCTGCTGTGGAAGGAACCTCCGCTTGCTGAGGTTTTTGAGGAGCCTCTTCAGCTCTCCATCCAGACAATGAGCTCTGATTTCACTTAGCAGGCAGAAAGCTCCTGGCAGCCCTGAAGGTCAGCGGGGAGCCAGCAAAGCCGGTGGCTCAGATCTGACGCTGCCTCCTGGTTACTCTTTATTTCCCAAGCTCGGAGCCGATGTGGTGCTGAACTGCCAGAGCCTGGTGGCAAAATGCCCAGTGCATTGTCCTCTCCTCCCATCACACGGAAGTGTAGCCACAGGAGCTCCATCCTCAGCTCACCCTACCCTGCCAGGTTTGTGGGGTGAGGTTGTCGAGGTGGTTTTACGTCCCCTCAAAGCCCACTTTGTCCCTTCGCTGAATTCCTGTGGTGCAGCCATGCTGTTCACCTCTTCCATCAGTTCCCTGGGGAAGAGTGCCCCAGCTGATCACCAGCATCCTGTTTGGCTCCATGGGCAAGTCCAGTAAACCCTGAGAGAAGAAGACAGGAATGAGATATCTCTATCACCAAGAGATGCAGCTCTGCACTAAATCCGTGCATTCAGTTCTCTGTTTTGCACCAGCTGAGGATCTGGCACTTGCTTTGTTTTGCTGTTGCTCCACCAAAATGCTGGCAGGAATGATCCTTTTATCCCTGATACCTGTGAGAACTGAGGAACTAACCCTGGTTTTCCTGCAGTACACATCTGAAGGGAGAGTATCACACGAGACCACTTATTAACCACTTCCTAAATGAACCTTGGGTTAGTGCTGCGAAAGGAAAGGTGGAGGGTGAGACAAGCAGGGAGGATCCATCCATCTGCTTTCCCATGGAACAAAATGTTCTCTCCTTACCCAGAAGGAATGGAAAGGGTGAGTAAAGGCAGAGTAAGGTTTATTTGGTTGGATGTGAGTTTGTCATCGCTGACAAATGGCCTCACACACACAGAGACAGGATGGACTTGGACTATGGATGCCCAGATGTGGCAGCCACAGAAGACAGTCAGTCCAACTTGTTTGCTGTTCCTGTTTGATATTAGGGAAAAGTCCTGCCCTGTGAGGGTGCTGAGGCCCTGGCACTCATTGACCAGAGAAGCTGTGGCTGCCCCGTCCCTGGAAGTGTCCAAGGCCAGGCTGTACAGGGCTTGGAGCCCTCTGATCCAGTGGAAGGTGTCCCTGCTCGTGGCTTGAACAAGGTGAGCTTTAAGGTCCCTTCCAACCCAGGCCATTCTGTGGTTCTATGATTGTTGCAGGCACAGAGCCTGTAGTAAATGCTTTGAATGGAATTCACAGATCTGAAAGAAGGAGCCAACAGTTTTTCAGTTTTCCTTTCTTTGCTCCTCCGTCACCTCCAGGCAGAGCAAGGCTTGGCTTGCTCTGCCCTGTCACTCACCTCTCCTTGCTCTGCTTCCCCCTCCAGGTGCTGTATCATGTCCAGGTAGGACACTGCCAGCGTGACAAGCATCCCAAAACAACTGCTCCCAGGCCTTGAGCTCGGGTGGCTCCTCTGCTTCCTGCAGCAGCCAGGCAAGGGAGAAGAGCTGGGATAGCCCTGCACATCCACTCGCTGCCCACAGCACCCCTAGGATGGATTCCAAAGGCAACGTCCGAAGCGGAAACAAACCCGACGCCAAGGCTGCCAGCTCCGGGAAGCCGGAAAAGCCCAACCCTGGGCCTGCTACGAATGCAGACAAGAAGGAGGCCCCCAAAGAGCAGCCTGCCACGGCCACCAAGAAGGCAGGCAGTGACGCTGCTGTCGCCAACAACCACAGCAACCTGAAACCCAGCGCTGCCGGCACGGAGACGCAGGAGGCCAGCGGCCAGTCCCCTGACTCTGACCACAAGGGAAACAGCTCCGAGGAGTCACCGGGCAGCTTCTTCGACAACATGAAGCCCTTGATCATCGTCGGGGGAGTGGCGGTGGCCGCGCTGGCTGTGATTGTGGGAGTGGCATTCCTAGCCCGGAAAAAATGAAGACCGAGACGGGGTGGGGATGAGAAACCCAGCCCGGCTGTACAGCTCCTTTTGAGACAAATGCATGCAGAGAAATTCTATACATAGCTATATATATAGAGAGCGAGCTAGATAGGTCAACAACAAACACCAACTGCAACTCCAGGGTCTTGTTCAAGACAACTGTGCCAGTCTGACCCGCTGTGGGTAACTCCATGCACTCAGTGTGTTCTTTCATGTAATATATCTTGGCTTATACCACTGTGTATAGATTACAGCTTCTCCTGATTGGTGTAAATGACGGTGTCCCCTCCCCTCCACTGCTGTCCTCCCTGGGAGACACCCCCACCCCCTCCCCTTGCAGTCCCGTTTTCAAGTCCAAAGTGTTCTACGTCCCATCCAGAGTCCCCACTTTGTGTTTTGGTTTCTGTTGGGTTCTGTTTTAACTTGGGCTGTGGTAAAGAAGATGGAAGGGGAGTGCTAAGGTGCAGCTGGCCTGTTGCGCTGGGCTGGGGGTGTTTGTCCAGCCACCCTGGGACAAGGGAAGCGCAGGGGCAGTGGCAGGGAAGAGGCAGCTCCCTGACCCAGCAGCCACGGGTGATCCCTGTTCGGCGTCTGTGTACCTGCTGCTCATCATCCCACCTTGGAACACCCACCTGGGATGTGCCCCTGAGGAACCAGGGCGGCTGCAGGCGGAGGCTGCAGTGTGGCAGAGCCGAGTGTGAGCCTGGGATGTCACATCAGGTCACTCCTCTGGCTGAGCTGCCAGGGGACAGTGACCAGAGGGGCTGTGCTGTGGCCCAGAGAAGTCCCATTGCAGCCTTCAGGATCCCAGGGCTCGCCAGGGTCACGTGAGCAGCGTTTGGGATAGAGAGACTTTGTTTTGGATCTAGTATTTCCTAAAGTTAGGCTGGGCTTTGCAGGGTGCTGCGGCCTCAGTCCAAGCTCCTTCGAGGTTGGCTGGAGTATCTGTCTTCATTGTTTTGGGCTTTGCATATGGACTTTCACAGGATTTTTTTCCCCCACTGAAGGCTGTGGTCTCTCAGCAGATGGGAAGACAGGAAAAGGGGAGATAGGAGCTGGTCTTAGGGGCAGAGAGGACCTGGGACCACTGTCCTACCTGCTTTATACCAGGGAAACCCCTTTCAAGGGCACTGGAGTCTGGCCCGGGTGGATTTCTTACCTCCCTCTTGTGACAGTAGTAGCAGGGATTTGTAACTCATCCACACTTTGGAAATGGAAACAAATTCCCAGCCCTCGGGAGCAGCCTGATTTCATGGGTGAGTACCTTGGCTCTAAAGCCAGACCTTGTGAGGGGGAAGAGAGAGGGTGTTTAGTGCCTTTGGTTGATGCTCAGCACTAAACAGCAAGAGGTGAGGAGAAGTGCCTCTGAAAGCTTCCATTAGGCTTCTCTTGGCTGCTGTAAAAAGAGTGTTATAAAAACCCCCTTACATTTCGGGTTTAAGCTGGATCAGAGATGAGATGAGGTCCAACGGGAGCTCAGCAGCAGCCGCAGCCCATGGGCAGGGGCAGGAGGGATGATTGAGAGAGGCTGTGACACAGAGAGGGGAGTTCTGTTACAGAGCCCGTCGTGCACCTTTGGCTGAGATGGATGGGTGAATTCAGGGACTGCAGGGAACAAAGGGGGGTGTGCATTCCTCAGGTGCTGCCTGTGCAGTGTCTGCCTCTGGCACAGTCCCTGGACAGGATGGTGGGGGGGGGTATAACCTGACGTGGCAATTCTTCTCTTGGCTCATATCTGTCTTACTTACCTCCAAATCTGACCTGCTGAATGCACATGGTCTTGGAATGCATGGCTCTTCCTGTGGTGAGCTCAGAAAATATTCCCAAAGGTGCATGGCCTCTGGGAATATCAGATGCCATGTCCTGGTGCAGCAGGAGGTTGATCCCTCCACCTTTGCCAGCACAGAGACAGGGGCAGCTGTGTTGGGCTCACAGGAGTTTTGGGAAGCAGGGCTACATCTCCAGGTGAGATCCTGGTAGCCGAAAGCACTCTGGGCATGAACTGTGGATGTGTCTCCCAGCAGCAGTGTGTCACTTACAGCCTGGGGAAAGGTTAGAAGCAGAAGGGTCCTCCTCTGCCCTCAGATATCTGAAGCACAACTTTTCTGGGAAATTTTCACAGAAAATTTTGCTTACATTGCTCAGAAGGAAAGGAAATCACCCCCTCCTGCTCCGGTTCATGTTTTGCCAAGTAGGGTAGTGATTTCAGACAGTGACTTCTGTTTTCAAGAGATATTTCTACCTTTCCTGTCCCCTCCCTCCCTCTCAGCTCTGGCCTAGGATGGTTTTTAGCAGTGTGTGACATTAGGCACAGCATCTATCTATTCTGCCCTGACCAGCATAGATAGATCAGGGGAGGAAAATGAAGCACTTGCTTCGCATGAGTCTCCAGTTTTACTTTCTAAAATGTTTCTGTTTCCTTGTCTTCACCTTTGGCAACAGAAGAGGGGAAAAACAGTTCTCAGCCAATGGCCTTAACCTTTTCTCCATCTCCAAACCCTGCCTGCCCTTAGAGCATTTGGATGCAAGGCCACCAATTTCATCCAGAAACACCACAGAGGTGGGGATGGGGCTGCGGCTCCTCATTTGGGCACGTCGCTCATTCGAGCCCTCCCTGCGCGGCAAACCTGGCATGTCCTGTTTGAAAGGGATTTTTGAACGTGGTACGTCCAGTTCCCAAGGGATTTTCCACTTCCTGTGATCACTTAACAGTCTGCTGTCCAGGTTCAGCACCTGGAACCCACCTCCTTGGCAGTGTGGTTTGGAAAACACCTCTCTGTGTGTGTGTGTGTGTGTGTGTGTGTGCACCGCCCTGCCTTGAAGCTTATCCTGCGTGTGTGTGTACAAACCTTTGTTGCTGCAGTCTGGGAGGGGGAGAGAATCCAAGCTGGAGGTGCCCCTTCCTTTGTTCCCTGCATTCACACCAAGTGTCCATGATGTCTTTTCTGTGCCATCCCCACCACATCATGCAGCTCCTGAATTCCTTTCCGGTCCTGGTTTCTCCTCAGTGCAAGGAATGTCTGGCTGGTGAAGTGCTGAGTGTGTGGTGTGCCCATCGTGCTCAGAGCCCTGAGCTCCTGCTCCCCTCCCTGGATAGTCATGTGGGCTCTTTGCTTTAAAATGAGGCACTTTTAGACTATCCTGGACTGTGCTGGAGTGCTTTTCCAAGCGTGGGTCTAGTGTTGAGCCGGGCAGATCCAGCATAGATGCCACGGCGCGCCGCAGCCCTGACTTGCAAACACCTCCTGTCCTGCCTTACTGTGCCAGGCTGTGCAGTGCTTTTGTTCTGAGCCAAAAATGTCCAGCGAGCCCCAGGCCGAGGGAGCAAATCCCCCTCTCTCAGCCCCAAATCTGTCGAAGCAGAAGGCTTAAATGACTGGACTCGCTGTGCTAAATAAATAGTTGTCTTTTCTCGTACTGAGCACACGCCGTTATTTGCTTGATGTCCTTCTTTGTGTGGTTCTTGTGGTATGAAGTCCTTCCAGTGACATCTCTGTGGGGAGAGTGAATTAATGCTTAAAACTAATCAGAGTCTGTGCTTGGGGTTTGAAGAGATCTAGATTGCTAGTTTACTCTTTTGATCAAGTCGATAAATTATAAATTGGCAAAACTGGTTTCAGACCTTTCAGCCTATCATCAAAACTCTCAGTTCAGTCACTGCACCTGCTCTCAATCTCTTTTTAGGGAATCATAAATTTTAGTTGAATATAAAGATGTCGTTATGCTGGGTTGTTATACTGAGTTTTCTTGGACAACTCAGTAGAAGGCTTTTTGCTGCTTCTATTTTAAGAGAGATGAAACGGATTATGCTTCTGCTTCCTCTTCCTGCTTATTTAATACCCTGTGGATAAGTCCTGTTATTCCTCACAGTGCTGCAGCAGGATGCAAACACATCTGGCAGCCAGGGGATAATGCAGCAGCGTTTTTGGGAGGGTAAGAACGCATTCCTGCAGGTGCTGTTCACCTGGGGCTCACTTAAAGCACTCTGCAGTCACTTGCCCTGAAGCATTTCTTAGATCACTCGGGCTGGGTGATAAATTAAACATCCATTTGTGTCTCTGACAGATTAAAGTTTAAGGGTTGATCCACAGAATACTGAAAACAAGGGGAATTTTCCCATTGGCTTCACCATGCTCTGGCCTTTGAGTTCTTGTTGGCACCAGGGATATGATCACAGGTCATCATAAAATCATCTCAATTATGCATTTATTTTTAAATTGACACAAGCCTTCCTTAGGCTGAGTGAAAGGAAAGCCTCTTCTCTGAGGCAGCCCTGCTTATACTGGCATCAGGATTTGTGTGTGAACAACAGCCATGCAACCAAAAACCCCTGGAGCTGGTGAGAGATGATTTATGCCTTAAAAATATACCCTGCTTTTCCTGGAAACGCTGCTGGGGTTTAGAATTCAGCAGCCTTCTAACTATTCTTAGAATTGGTTGAAAATAACAGTGCTGAAGATTGAAGAGGAAAATGATTTTTTGAGAAACGAATCAAAAAAGGAAGGCAATGAAAAACTGTTTGAAAGGTGAAATTCTTGGAATTGCAATCAGCTTCATGGAAAGCTTCAAGTCACTGAAGATTCTGAGAGGATGCAAGGAACAGAGCAGAGAAGTGGAGAGAAAAAGCACTCTTTAATTATCTTAATAGCTTTGGTAAGGACATGCTAACTTTTATACCCTCTCCCCCTCCCTTTTTTTTCCTCAGAAAAAGGCAAAAATGACCAGCTCTGATACCGTGCGAATTAACCTGTGCTAATTGCCTTTTCCAGATTAATTCCTGCTGGCTCTGTGCAATGTTAAAGGGTTAGAAAAACACCTGAAGTTTTCTACCACCAACTCTACATGATTAAGGGGCAGGACATTAAGAGGGGCTGTGTTCTCTTTTCATGTGCTTTGCTATGACAAGGACTGAAAATGCAGCCTGCTCGTGCTTCCATCCCCCTGGTCCATGCCTTCACAGTGGAGCAGGAATGCTGATTCCCTTCCCAGCAGCTTGCTGTGGTGTCACTCCCTTCACCACAAAGCCGGGAGAGGTCCATAGGGGCAGGCAGCAGCATCACACCACATTCAGGAGCTGGCTGCAGTTCTGCTGTGCAGGTTGGGCACTGCCCACCATGAAGAGGAATTGGCTTTGATCTGGAGCATCACAGTTCTGTATTCCAGTAAATTCTCACTGCGCCATGGTGGAATTGGGAATATTTCCAGCTATTTACACTGGAGGTATTTGGTCCTTTACTCTTCTGGGGAGAAATCTGCTGATGTTGAGGATCTGCTGGCACATTTTGGGTCTTATGAGTGATGCTTGCCTGACAGCCCCAAAAAGCCATGGAGTCTGTGCCCCCATCCAGCAACCCTTGGAGGGTTTAATCCTCTGAATAAAGTGGGTTTATGATGGCTTTTTCCTCTTCTTTTTGAGACATCAGTTCAGCCCTGTGACCTGCTTTCCTTTTAAATTCCCTAATTCCTGGGATGTCTGTTCACACATCTTCAGCTGCTATGAGCTATGGGGTTCCATTGGTTTCTGATCTGATTCATTGCTTGTTCTTTCCTCCTTCTTTGGCCACTGCCCTGTATTCCCTTTCCTTTCCCTACTTTCTTCCTGGGCAGCTCTGCAGATGTGGCCTCTCCATAGCCCAAGGCTGGAGCAAATTTTGGGTTGGCTAAGGCAGGTTTTGGGTGGTCCCCCAAAAAACCAGGCAGTGCTGGACCTTTATGTGTCACAGCAGGGAATGTGTGAGGCTTTGATCTGCCCTCACCTTTGAGGGTCTAAGTCTGCTGGAGGCCGAGTGCTCGTCTGCCACAGGATTTGTAATGGATGAGAAACCCCCAGGAAGGTCCCGTTCTTGTCCTTCCCTGTCAGTCAGGTGTGAGGTGTTCTGGCTGCTCAGGAGGGGCTGACATGGTGTGAGCACACGCTGCACTTGGCTGCAGCCAGAGCTCCTTCAGCCCTCTGGAGCACCAAAAACAGAGGGGAAAGGAGAAGTTCTGAAGTTGAGGACCTTCACTTCTACTGGCCTGGAAGAAGCAGCTGTTGTGACAGTGGTGAAGGTGCAGGAAGTGCAAGGATTGTCCCTTTTGAATGGGCTGATCAGGTGTCACTGGGTGAGAGAGAACTGTGGGACTTCTAAAATTCACATTGCATTCAATTGACCATAATAGGCCTCGAAATCCTGTGAGAGATCAGAGCCTTTGGCTTTCCAAATCCATGAGTTCAGATCTACTTTGTGCTACAGCTCTGCTCCCTCCTCTGGGCAGTGTGTGCTTGGATATGCAGTACTCTGGGATTCGTGCCCTCTGCTCTTAGATGCTCTTCAACTTAAATAGATTTTTTTTCTGCTGAAAAGCATAATCTGAGTTGAATAGACTTTGGACTGGCTGTTCCTGTTTCTCTTCTGGTTGTTACCATCTTGCAATTCACGAAGAATTTGGTCACTTTTCCATTTCTCAGCCCCAGCACAGCATCCCAAGCAGGAATGTACAGGTTCCTTCTGTCTGTGTGATGATGCTGCAGCACCAAAGCTCCCACCAGGACAAGAGGAATCTTTAATCACCTTTCCAGCAGTCAAGTCCTGCATTGTATCCCTGGTTTTGCCACGGCCGCTTCAACCAGCCAAGCTGCTGAAGGAAGCTGATGAGAACAAGGGTGCCACATAAATTTGTCTGGTTAAAAAACAACCAACCAACAAGGGAATAATTTGGCTTTACTGAGTTTTGAGCAGCCCTTCATAACCCTGGTGCCTTTTCCCAGGACTGCTTCAACTGAAGCCTTTAAAAGTTGCAGTTTCACCTCCCCAGGAAACCAACTCTCTTCCAGTGGTAGGTGCAGGTTGGCTATAAGTTTGTGGAGAAACCAAAATTGTAGGAAGGGAACTCGAAGGTCAGATTACAGGGGATTTTAATTTTAGTTTTGGTTTGTTTGGATTCTGTTACTTCTCCAGGGACTGATCCAAAGCCCTTGGAAATCAGACTGAAATGCTTGCTATTCCTTTGGAAGCCTCAGGCACCTTTCTGATGATGCCGGCAGGTTTTGAGTCAGCTCCTGTGTGTGTTTTCCAAATGACAGGAATTTTCCAAGTGACACCTTGATTTCTTCCCTGTACAAACAGACCTGCTTGTCACTTACACATCTTTACCTGTGTTCAACATACAGGTTTGGGGTTTTTTTTTCTTTTTTTGCTCTCAGAAACAATATGCTGCTAGACACATTTCCTGGAGGGAAATGGACACCTACCTACACACAAAGCTATCCAGCTAATTTATACCTTGTTGAATTTATAATCTTGTCTATGCTTCTATGGACACTTTGTATGGGCTGCAGCTCAAATCCTAAAATAGTCAAGAATTTTTTCCTTTCCCATATAGTATTCTATTTACTTTGACTTTGAAAACAAAAAAAGCGTATAAATGCAATAATGCAGGTAGACTAGAAATACTAGATTGAAAATTTAAAGTAGTTTAGCTTGTCCCATTGTGACTGACAGTGTTGTATGACACCCAACGCTGTACCCTGACATTTTCCAGGCTTTCTCCGTAGCTGAATCTAGTATTAGCTTTGGAAACCCATTGTGTGAATGGTGGGTGGATGGGTCGGAATCGTGTGCTCTCTACACGCTGTATGTTACTCACATCACAAGCTGTATGGCCACTCCATATGCTGTGGAAACTGTAAATGATTCCCAAATACACCTGTAACTCTTACCAGGATTGTGAGAAATAAACTATATATAGATATATATACACACACATAGAGAGATTGTATAATTCCTCCCGTGAGCATCTTCGTGTACTTGGGGGTGCGAGTGGAACTGGCTGTGCTCCCTCTGGAGGTTGTCCGGAGAAAATTGTGGATGACCCGTTCCTCCCAGTGTCCAAGGCCAGGTGGGATGGGGCTTGGAGCAGCCTGGGATAGTGGAAGATGTCCATGGCAGGGCGTGAAACGAGGTGAGCTTTAAGGTCCCTTCCAACCCAAACCATTTTAGGATTCCAGGATTCTATGTCTGTGTTTCCTGAAGGCTCGGTGTTTTCTAGAATTAGTGATCCTGCTGAGAACTGCGAGAAAAGGCAGCTCCTGCCCCAAATAAACTCCAGCCTGCCCAGGGAAAGCAGGCAGAGAGGATGACTACTGTGATTCACAGATAGGAACTAAATAGAATCATAGATTTACCCAGAGACACAAGGGAAACATTTCTGATCCGAGGGATCCCCCATCCCCATCACGCTGGTCTCCAGGCTTCACCCCCCGTTCTTTACTGTGACCTTTCTCATGCCAAATTTCTCCTGCTGATTTTCTGGTTTTGTTTCTAAGATGGCCTGGGAACACCTCCCAGACAAACCACGCCCTGAGCACTGGGTGATGTCCATGGGGTCCCTGGGCATGGATTCCCTCCGGGCTCACCGAGGGGAGGAGAGTTTTGGCAGCACGTGTCACCGCACAGGGTTGATGTCCAATTACACCAGCTCCAATCAGGGTCCCAGCAGAAGCCTGCAGGCTTTTGGAATTTAATTTCATATGAACTGGGAAGAAAAATCCTGTTAGTTCCACAGGGTCAGGAAAAAGGGCATCCTTCAGCTGCAAAAGCTTAATCATCTGAGGATTTTGCTGCAGAAACACAGCTGGGGGCTTGAGTTTTAGTTTTTCTTGGCAGGAGCAGGAGATCAAATAAATTCCTATTTTCCGAGTGGGAATGCTAGAGCTGAGAGGCTGGGATGGGTGGGTGACCCTCCCGCTGGCCCCAGTCAGGGTGTGTGGAACTGCACATGCCTGGGGCAGTGTAGGGAGGATGGCAATGGAGCAGTGGCTGGCACAGCACTGTCCTTTGTGTTTGTTTAAAAAGCACTGGATCCACAAGCAGGGAATAAGGACCATAAATGTGATGCTCTGTGCCATAAAGGCTTAGGCTGCTGGAGTGGCACTAAGTCCCTAAGTAACACAACAGCAAAACTGAATAGTGAAAGATATGCTTTGGTTTTTTCCTTTTTTCCTTTTCCTTTCCTGGTATCTAAGCTGGAGTAGAGAGGAAAATCCAGATTAACCAGCATACATATTCAGAACACGGTTCTGGAAAGAAAAGGAGACAGACAGATGACTGAAGAGACAGACAGATGGTGTAAGCTACATTTCCTTTAGGAAAACCCGGCTAGAAATTAAGCCCTATCAAATAAACAAATAAAACCAATAGCAGAATTGTGCTGTCTTTATTTTACATCTACCATTTTATAACGGCGTTGTGTCTGTAACACANACGCACTGTGGGGGCCCCGCCGGGTCGCGGGGAGTCGCCGCTTTGGCCTTTGCGGGTGTTCCGCGCCCCCCGTCCCTTCTCAGCGCCGCGGCGGGCGGGGCGGGGCGGGGCGGTGCCGCGCGGGGGTGTCCCCTGCGTGGCTGTGGCGGCGCGTCCCGTGTGTGCCCGCCCCGCAGCCCTTGCCGCGTACGCGTCCCGTGTGTGTCACACTGCGGCCGAGCTGCGCAGCCCCACGTGTGCCCTCCCCGCGCAGCTGTGAGCCCACACCGTGCACATCCGCACTGCAGGTGTTGCCTGCGTGTGCAGCTGTGCTGGTTGGCTCCTCTGCGTGTGGCTTTAGTNCCGAGTGGGAATGCTAGAGCTGAGAGGCTGGGATGGGTGGGTGACCCTCCCGCTGGCCCCAGTCAGGGTGTGTGGAACTGCACATGCCTGGGGCAGTGTAGGGAGGATGGCAATGGAGCAGTGGCTGGCACAGCACTGTCCTTTGTGTTTGTTTAAAAAGCACTGGATCCACAAGCAGGGAATAAGGACCATAAATGTGATGCTCTGTGCCATAAAGGCTTAGGCTGCTGGAGTGGCACTAAGTCCCTAAGTAACACAACAGCAAAACTGAATAGTGAAAGATATGCTTTGGTTTTTTCCTTTTTTCCTTTTCCTTTCCTGGTATCTAAGCTGGAGTAGAGAGGAAAATCCAGATTAACCAGCATACATATTCAGAACACGGTTCTGGAAAGAAAAGGAGACAGACAGATGACTGAAGAGACAGACAGATGGTGTAAGCTACATTTCCTTTAGGAAAACCCGGCTAGAAATTAAGCCCTATCAAATAAACAAATAAAACCAATAGCAGAATTGTGCTGTCTTTATTTTACATCTACCATTTTATAACGGCGTTGTGTCTGTAACACACCAGCAGCCAGCAAGGGATAAACCTATTAAATTCACACAGGAATGAAAGATGCAAATCCAGAAATTGAACACTGGGGTTTACAAAAGCGGGGAAATAAGGAAACAGTGGCAGTTGCCGATGGGATGTGGAAGTAGATGATCCTCGGCACACCCGAGGGCTTTTAAAGGGCACGGCGACGGCAGCGCCCGCTCTGCGCTTCCCGCGCTTTTCCGCCCCCGCCTCAGGATTTCCCGCGCTTTTCCCCCTCCCATCAGCGCCCCTCGTNGCGTGGCTGTGGCGGCGCGTCCCGTGTGTGCCCGCCCCGCAGCCCTTGCCGCGTACGCGTCCCGTGTGTGTCACACTGCGGCCGAGCTGCGCAGCCCCACGTGTGCCCTCCCCGCGCAGCTGTGAGCCCACACCGTGCACATCCGCACTGCAGGTGTTGCCTGCGTGTGCAGCTGTGCTGGTTGGCTCCTCTGCGTGTGGCTTTAGTGGCTTTGAGGGGAAGGAGGGTCGGCTTAGATTGGATGTTAGGGGAAAAAATCCTTCCCTGTGAGGGTGGAGAGGCCCTGGCACAGGTTGCCCAGAGAAACTGTGGCTGCTTCATCCCTGGGAGTGTCCAAGGCCGGGTTGTACAGGGCTTGGAGAAATCTGGGATAGTGGAAGGTGTCCCTGCCCATGGCAAGAGATTGGTAGGAGATGGGATTTAAGGTCCCTCCCAACCCAAATCATTCCAGGATTCTGTTCCTCAGCTCACCTATAATGAAGGCTATACATTTCTGATGTCTTAAAATAATTAAATCATAACAAAATAATCCTCTGAAATTATCTAGAGGTTTTAAAATGAGTGGAACCCCAAGCTTGTGTACCTTGCCAGATAAAGCCTGAATTAGGCTAGCCCTCTTGTTTCCCTAAGGTGTTGGAATCTGTTTTTCAGGTGTTTCAGCCCAATCGTTCCTTCACTGCTTTACTCTGGCAAGCTCTGCCTTTAACCTGCAAGTGGCGACTCCTGGGGTGAGTGAAAATGGGCAAATACTGTGATTTCAGCCTGAAAACAATTGATATCTCAGTTGTCATGAGGTAATTGTACTACAGATGTATTGAGAAGTGTTTATTATCTAAGTCCCTTAGACTTTAAGGGACCTGTTTAATTCTGGCTTTTTAATACTGAAGTGACTGCAGGCTTTCTATTGCATGGACTTCTGTGGTGTCTGTTCCCACAAAGAGTGGAGGAAAAACTATTAGCACTAATTCAGTGGGAAAAATGGAAAACTTCAGTTTTTTGAGAGTTGAAGCATCCCAAAATCCCACATGGCCGTCCTTCAGGAAGTGTCATGAATGCTTGTGCAGTAATTCTGACCACAGTGTGTGAACCCAGGGCATGTTATCCCCAGGGCAAGCCCATTGATTTTGTGGATGTGAACGAGGGCAACATGCGCTGGATCCAGGACTTCCGCATGAAATCCTACGCCAACCCTGCCAAGCTGGAGTCCATCGATGGTAAGTGTGTCCCCACATGCCACTGTCAGGGAAATGGGTTGCTTAGGGCCAGGATTTTAGGGAAGAACGACACAGAAAAGGCAGGAAAGTTGTGTTTCAAGAGAAAACCATGTCAGCTGCAGTTGTTGTTTTATATTTTATTCAGGAGGAAGTCCTGGCAACTGTTTTGTTGTTTCCTTATTTATCTTGGAATGGTCATTCTCTTTTAATATATATGCAGCATATACATGTAATGTCTGTGTTGTATATAAGCACACACTACATTGTTACTTGTTAATAATAAATATTTTGCTGGAGTGAGAGCCAGCAGACAGAACATTTGTAAGTTTTGCCTGGATCATCAGGGCTCATTAAAAAGGTGTGTTCCTTGTCCCAAGAAGGAGCTTTTTCTCTCTTCTGTGTAGCTCTGTTGGTTCCTTTAGGTTATTTTTAACTGATTTATGTGCATTTGTCCTATTTTTTCCAAATGTGTAGTGGATTTAGGGTCAGGCTTTTTGGGCTTTTTACCTGTCCTACATTCAGTCCCTGCTTTCCTCCTGACCAGGGGCTCGGTACCACGCCCTGCTGATCCCAAACTGCCCTGGGGCCATGACTGACCTGGCCAACAGCGGGTACCTGGCCAAGATCCTGCAGCACTTCAGCACTGAGAGCAGTAGGTGAACATCCTCGGGGCGGGATGGGTAAATGAAACAGGGCTCCTGTGCTGCTCCTGCAGTGCTGCTGCCTTTCAGAGACTTAAAAGTGTTTGCATGGCTAAAGAGCATTCAGAAGTGGGATGGAAAAATGTGTCTTCAGGGGGGGAAACGAGTATCTTAATGGGCCTTAAAAAGAGGAAAGGGAGTCTTAGAAGAAAAAAAAGTATCCTAAAATGTCTTTAAAAGAAAAAGCCAAGTCTTAAAAGAAAAGCTAACTGTCCTAAAGTGTCCTAAATAGGAAGAAGAGAGCTTTGAAAAGGAAAAAGAGGTGTTAAAGTATCTTAAAAAGCAATGCCAGTAGCTTTTCAGAGCTTGTCTCAGAAGGATTTGCTGCCTTACAGTGGTACAGAAATGCCTCTGTCCAAATCAGCAGGATTCAAGGCTCAGAGGCAAGCGTGGAATGTACCAGGATCATCATTAAAGCTGCAGTTAATCAAGACTTGGGGTGCGCTCCACATTTGAGCATTTGTGGACCAGCCTCTGGACTTGGAGTTAAAAGCTGCCTTATTCTTCCCCTTACTGTAATAATAATAGAATAATTGTAGTAATTCTTATTATAGACAATAGTTGCTACTGCACTGTGCAGGAAAGCCCCTACAACGTAAAAGAGCATTGTCAGTGCAGTGTAACTTCACTGCAGGAGGGCAGCATGAGTCTCACCACTCACCTGTGTTTTAACTATTTGGAAATGCTCACAAATGTGCTTAAATTCTTTTCTAGAGCCCATCTGTGCTGTGGGACAGGGAGTGGCAGCTTTGTGTTGTGCCACTAATGAAGATAAATCCTGGGTTTTCCAGGGATACAGCCTGACAGGGGTAAGTCAAGCTTTTACCTGATTTTTGCTGTTTGGGGGCTTTTTTGCTGTGTGATTTCTGGTGGTTTTGGTTTTACCCAGGAACTTCCTAAAAACATAAATTATCAGTTTGATATCCTTGGCTTGTGCAAGATGTGCAGAGTTGTCTTTGACCAGAGGCCCAGCAGTGAGTGCGTGAAGGGTTTGTCCCATGTAACTGGCATGTGGGGAGTGCTTTCCCTCTGAATGTTCAGTAAACTTTAAACTGAAGCAAAAAAAGTGCTGGAAATTCCTGCTGCAGCTGTTTGCATTTGTTGTTGAGGTGTGTTTTTTTGTTTGTTCGTTTGTTTCATGAATGCTGAGGATAAATTACATTTCTCAAGGTGCTGTTTATTTTTAAAAGGTAGAGGGAGTCTTAGGAAAACAGGAAGTTTTAGGACAAAAGGCTGTTTGTACAAACTGGCTTGCAGTTAAAGCGACCAGTTACTGCTGATGCTATATTTTATGTGCTCTGACCTCACAGCCCATTTTATAGTGTCAGAGTGATGCAAATTGCCCTACTACAGCTTCTAGCATGGAAAATTTACAATGAAAGTTAAGAAATTAAGATTTTGTGACTCACAAAAGCTATTAGTGTTCTCATGTGCTTCTGTTTGCATTAAGGATTATTTATGGCTCTACATGAATTGTTATAGTCCATGATGAAATATTTTAAATCATGATGTGGCCTAGCTATGGGTGCTGTGGAAACCATAAAATTAAATTCCTTCCTTTTGCACATAAAAACTATATATATATAAGTGCTCCTAAATTTTCTGTCTTTAAGCTGTTTCCTGTATTCATTCCAACGTGGATTACTGTTTCTGGACTCTGCAGGCGGCACAGCAGTTGTGTCCAAATATTTGTGTGCCATGGACGGATGGGTCTGTGCCTTCCTGAAGTTAATCGCACCTGCAGAAATTGTTTGGTTGTTGTTTTTTCTTCTTTACTTAACTCACTTAAGAGTTTCCAGTTTGCTCCCTACACAAAATCCATCAGAGCTGGTTGTGGTCATTTGGTTGGGAGAATAGTAGAGGGAACAGAAATATAAATTTCAGGGAAATATGTGCTGGTTTTGCTTGGATTTTTCTGTAAAAAGCCAGCCAGACTCACTTCCTTTTGATCTATTTTAGCCCTCTGTGTACGAGCTGGTGAGGCAGCCAAATTTTGCCAGTTTGTCCATTATTGTGGAGGATTTCGTGAAGGATTCTGGAGCTACATTCAGTGGTGGGTCATGCCTGGTGTCCAGGATTGATACTTTGTGTCTCCTTTGGGAAGTGAGTGCTTGTGTGCCCCTTGTATCCAGCTGAGCAGGCCACTGGCAGGATATCTCATCTGGCATTCCCATTGCCTCATTTACCAGTACATCACTGGTCATTTGCAAGGACAGGGCTCGGAGCAATCTGGGACAGTGGAAGGTGTCCCTGCCCATGGCAGGGGCATGGGACTGGATGAGCTTTAAGGTCTCTTCCCACCCAAACCAGTCTGGGAATCTGTCTGGAATGAGGTAACTTAAAAATTCTGTCTGGGGTGCTGAGCAGTTGCTGGTGCATCTGAGCATGCTGGGATGTTGTAATTGGCCAGGAAATGCGTATTCATTTTTTGTAGCATGGTGATCACAGCTTATGTCTGGCATAAGAAGAGTTTATGTTGTATTGTGAGGTAATTGCAACTTTAAAAGACATACTTTGAGATTATGAAAATCTCCTGATATGTGTCCTTTACCCATCTGGTGTTAACTGAATCAAGGACCCAGTCCTGTTCTTTGAGAAAATGATTTCCTAGGGAAATTGTTTCAGGAGCAGGAGCTTGAGGCTGCCCTTGTCTGCTGGGGTAATAGATCAGCACCCAGCAAATCTGTCTGGCCAAAATAGTTACATGTTGTTTTGGGTTTATCAGTGGTGGGATTCTGGCACTGAACTTGTGTGCTCTAACACAATCCCTGTGTTTTTCCTCTTGTGCTCAGCCAGCAGCCCGGATGCTGTCCATGTGGTGCTGGACAGGCACCTGGTGACAGGACAGAATGACAATTCCACCCTTCCTGCTGTCCAGAACCTTCTGATTCTTTGCAATGTCAGGTGAGGCAAGATGGGGCTTAAGAGCTGGGAACAGCCATTGGTGAGCATCTTTTGGTTTCAGGAACATTGTTCCTCAGAAGATGTTTTCCCCCTTTGTTTTCTACTGAAGTGTGTGTCACTTCTGTTTGATCAAGCCAGCCAGGCAGTTGTGTCTTCTGGCAAAGAGCATTTGATTATTTAAAAAAAGAGGATGAAAATGTGTGGGGAAATGCACAGCTGTAGTGGAACTGGCAAAGTAAAATGCTGAATAGGCTTCACTGAACATTTCTGTTCAGGGAAACATCTCTTGTTTCTTGAGCTTTGGCAGGCTGGCATTGAGTCAGCTCTGGTTTAAGATTCTGGGTATGAATGGATTTAATTTCTTTGAAAGTGGCTTGGCTTGTTTGAGTGTCATCTTGTCAGATACAAGAGCACATGTAAATAACCACAAACCCCATCTTTTGTTCAGGTGAGTGTGTGATACCAGTCCTGTTCTGGCTGTGCACTAACAGGTCCTGTCATGTCTGGGTGTGTTTCCTTCAGCAGGAAATGAAGGAGAAAGTCTGTTTGCAAAGAGGGTGGATGAAGAGCCAGCAGGTTGAGGATTTCCATGGCTGTGACCTGGGTAAAACATCCCTCTGAAGCCCTGTCCTGGACTCTGAAGTGACTGTGGCAGTGAAGTGGCAGTGTCAGGTTCTGTGTGTATGGAATCATGAAGGTTGTCAGAAGCAGCTGGGACACCACCTTACATTTTTGCTGCTCCATTTTCTCACTGCTTCTCTAGACCCTCAATTTACAGATGTGGGGAACTGTCTTCTCAAAACCCCCCAAAAGTTGGTGCTGTGAATACAAATTGCTGAAGCTGAAGCCCTTGCTCTGGGTTGACATTGCACTGATGCACAGCATGCCCTTGTTCTCTTCCTGTTCACATCGCTGGAATTGTGTTTAAAAAGTTTGCTCAGCTTTTTTTTTTCACATGGTCCTACAATTGTTTATTTGTTCTCCCGTGTGCTGCTGTTGTGGGTTTTGTTCTCTTGGAAATACTCCTCTCTGGAAGTACACTGCTGCTGTCTCTTGCTGGAATTTTGTGGACTAAGGCACTGAAAAATGCAAGTGGCTAATGTGGGTCCCATGGGAGGAACCAGCTGTAGTCTGGTCTCCTCCTTCCTTCTGAGCTGCAGGTGTGGCTTGAAGCTGAGCATGGAAACAAATTACAAGATTGAGATTTTTTTAAATTGTTGCAGGCTCAGACATACCAAATGTATTGGAAAGCAGATAAATTAACTTTCAGATAATTGATTTTCCTTGCCTCTTAGAATTGTGGGCAACATTCCTCCAGTGCCCTAAAGGGAAGGGCCTTTGGAGTTGCATTTTTGTTTTCTCACCAGGATATTACTATATTTTGGCCCTAACCAAGTCATCAAGCAGGTAAATTTTGCCTTTTCTGTGGAAATCCAGTTCTTTAGCTCTTGTCTCAAGAATTCAGTGTGATTTTAAAAGACAGTCTGCTGTGGGTTTTGCTGGGTCTTCTGCTGCTGCATTCTGGAGCCCAGCTTACAGATCTTTAGCATTGATGGAAATTAAAACCAGAATTTGAAATGAAAATTGGGCTTTGATAAAAATTAAATTATCAATTAGCTTTGATAATTTAAATCTTCATTCTTGACAAGCCATCTTGGGGATTTGATGTTGACACCATCAGGGAATACTTTCAGTCTGCAAAGCCACATCTTGTTTGTGAAGTGGGAGACTATTTCCATAGGGACTGTGTTCCCATGGGATTTTGCCAAAATCACTGCATCTTTCACTGCTTACCTGTAAAAATAGAATATTGGTGTCTACCCTGTGTCCTGTTTTCATTCCTTAAATGAGGTTCTGCCCAGGCTCATTCATCTGCTGCCAGGTGAGCAAACAGCGTTCACACCACTACAGGCTTTGATCAGTCTTCTGCTGTACAATTTTTCCTTACTTTGTGGCATCCAGGACCTGCTGGAATTGCTCTGCTTGTGCCTCTGTTGGGAAGCAAACAGTTGGACAAAGCACACTGCCTGGATACCTGATGGTGCTTCCTTTTTCCTCGCGTATGAGAGCAGAAAAAAGATGAGTTCCTGTGTGTATTTTTACTCTTTCCCATCACACATCCACTTTTATCTCCTCAGCCATGAAGCTGCTCTTAGGAAAACTGGGGGAGAGTCGTGTGGTCCAGCAGCAAGTGGCTGGAGAGGTTATGGGTGCAGGTGTGGGGCCAACAGCTTTGTGAGTGGGATCTGCATGTGGTGGGCTGGATTGTGTCACCTTCATAAGTCATGCTGACAATCTGGGAGCCATCTGAGTCACAGAATCATGGAATTTAGGTTGGAAAAGATAAGTCCAAGCATTAGTGCAGCACCACCACCATGTTCACCACTCAACCTCAGGTGTCACATCCACGTGTTTTCTGAACACATCCAGGGATGCTGACTCCACCGCTGCCCTGGGCAGCTTGTTCAGTGCTTGACATCCATTTCTGTGAAGAATTTTTCCCTAATATCCAGCCTAAACTTCCCCTGGCACAACTTGAGGCCATTAGTGATGACAGCTCTTAATTTCTTGTACAGTATGATCAATTTTAGCCAGGAATTGGAAATAATTTTTCAAAAACTGTGGGAAAAGAAGATCAAATGAACACAGAAAGCACAAAGTTGTTGAATGTTGTCCAGGTATGTTCTGGAAAGTTTTACTCTGTTTATTTTTCGTGTTAATTTTGTTCTACAAATGTAAAACATGATAGTTTAGTTACTTTTCTTTTACCTAGAAGGTATTTACATCAACTAAAATCATGAAGTGGCATTACACAAAGAGCAGGGATTTTTGGATAATTCTTCCATTTTAAACTTCTCATGGAAAGAATCTCAGTATCTTCTCTACCTTGTGCCTGGTCCAGCTGAGGAGCCCAGTGGACTATCCCATCCCAGGCATCCAAGCAGCGGTGTTTATGCTGAGGGGTTTTTGTCTCCAGGGCAGAAACTGCTTCCCAAAGAATTGAAAACCTTCAAATTTGGGAGATTTTCATCCTACACAAACCTTGATTGTTTCAGCATTGCGCTGTGCAGTGCTTTGATCCTAGGAATGTTACCAGCCAGGCTTGTTTCCTTGGAAATCTGTTCCTGGTAACATCCAGCTGGTGGGTTTCATTGTTTTGTTCATTTGAGTGAGGGTTTGGTTTTCTTTTCTAGGGTTTTTTATTTATTTGGGACTCACGGTGTTACATCTTCTCTGGGCTTAATAGCTGGGACCATATCCTCTGTTTTTCTCTGATATTTTTACAGGCAGATATGGACCTGCAAAAAGCATCAGAGTGCCTCTGCAGTACGTGAAGCAGGATGAATCCAAAGGGATGAGTTTTCTCAGATGTTGGCTCACTGCTGTCTTGCACCCCATAAAGAATTTCTTCACCAATGAGAGGACAGCCCACCATCCCTAAGGTATGGGAGCCTTTCCTGGCAGGTTTACAGCCAAGCTGGGAAGAGGCGTGCTGGTGCAGCAGTTGGGAAGCGGCTTAACTCTGGAAAACAGAGCCCCTAGACCAGCCTGTGGGCATGATCTCAATTTTCATGTTTTTGGGGATCCTGACAAGATGTTTGAACTCTGGCCCTGTCTGCAGCTGATGGCTGTTGGTCATACCAGCATTCCATTAGTGTATTAACATATTTAATTAAGAAGATTCTTTTCTTGGAGCTTCCACATTAAAATCTTGTAAAACAAACCTTAAAAATTCTTTGAAAAATGGAACCTGATGCTTTATTCATCTTGTGTGCATTCAGACAAGGACCAGAGGAGATGGAAGTGGCTCTTTGGTCCTGATTTACTTAGAAATTTCAAATGGAACTGTCTGGGTTTGGTGCCATCCGTACTGGCCTCTGATGGCTGTATTGGATAGACATAAACAGTGAATCTAAAGACTCATTTTAAATTAAATTCCACGTTGGGAGGATGAATATAAATGGATGTACTCAGTGTGTCTGTTCTTCCAACAGCTCTGCTCTCCTTTACCCTGTTTGAAGAATGGAGGAGCTGCTGGGAGCAGCAGCGTGTCTCCTTTAGCACAGCGTGTGATGGGATGCAAGGCATGGCTGGAGAAGGAAGGAAAAGCTTTTCCAACTCCAGGCTTTGTGTGTTTGTTGGATGTTGGAATCAGAGTGAAGCCACCACAAGGAAAGGTTGGGAAAGGTGCTGTCATTTTTAAATCAATGCTTTAAAGTTTATTTACTGATTCATTGAGATTTCTTCACACATACATGTTATATCTGCCCCGAATTCACAGTCCTGTCCTTGTGACTGTGAGAGCTACAGACCTTGCTGGGACACAAGAGACATCTCCTGATTTCTTAATCTGAGGAGGTATGGAGATCTGGGAAATCCCAGGAGGAGTTTGTAAGCGGGGTACAGACAAGGCCCTGGGGGAGATGTCTCCATCTGCTGAAGAGAGGGGAAGTTGAGGAAGAGTTAAGGAGTAAATGCACTTTGTGTGACTGACTAAAGAGCTGAAGGTTTATGTGCTGCTTGCTTCTTTTTCACCATTTCAGGAAGGATGTGGACTTTGTGGCTTAGTCACAGATGTCAGGCACCTCACAACATCCAGCTGTGCTGCAGAGAAGGAAACCCAGTGCTGAGGAGGAAACACCAGCTGCTACCACAGCAGGTAAGGGACCCTGTGACCGAACATTTTAAGCATAACTTGTTTGCCTGCTGCCCCCTCAGCTGTTGAGAAGTCTCTGTAGGTAAGTGGAGTAAGGTGTAACTTACTGTTGTAACTTAACTGTTACTCAGGCACCTTTTCCTGCCTCTTACCCCTTTCACTGCAGTATTTTGTTCTCTGTTGAGCACCTTCAGAAATGCTTCAGAGTTCCACTTGAGCTCCAGTCTTACTGACTCAGCTGTGTCTCAGCTATGTGAGGGGACAGATTCCGTGCGTGTGAAGGTTCTTGCCTCACTCGGGGGAAAAGGGGCATTTATTTCAGAGGCTCTAAGCCTCTGACCAGCCAGTTTGACAGCAGCAAGTCCCCAGATTCTGTGTGCCTGAATCCTCACCCTGACCTGGTGGGTGCAGTGTGTGATGTTACAGCACAGCAACCTGCTCTAGGGGCAGGTCCCTGCCCATGCCAGGGGAGTGGAATGAGATGGTCTTCAAGGTCCTCTTCCAACCCAAACCGTTCTAGGAATCTCTGTTGGAATGCTCAGTTTAGTGAGAATGAAAAATGCCAAATAGGTTAAATTGAGAAGGGATGTGCAGTGTGGAGGGTCTGATGGCTGTAGGGAGGAGCAGGGTCAAGGTTTTAGTGCTGGCTTGACTTTGAGGATAAAAGGTCACCTCCCTTTGGGCAGCCTGCTTTCTGCCTGCTCTGCTTCCCCCTTCACCAACAGCTGCAAGACAGAGGGTCTGGATGAGTCCCCTGGGGAGTTCACCTCCCTCTGGCAGACTGGCACTATTCCCAGGGCAGGCTGGGAGTGCAGCACCAGCTGTCCGTGTCTGATTGTAGCTGGCTGTCCCTTTGGCTGGAACAGCAGCTCCCAGGCTGTTCTGGATGTGCTGACAGCAGAGCTGCTGTGTCACACTGGGGTGAGGGATCAGTGGCTCCCTTGCTCTGGACAGAGCATGTGTCTATCAGTGCTGCAGCTGCACTGCTGCCTTTTCTCCCTTCTCTTTAAGTTCAGGCAACTTTGTCAGGAAACAGCAGATTGTGTCCACATATAAGCAGGGATCTTTTCAAATCAAGGAATGAATCACTGAAGTTGGAAAGGACTGCTGAGACCATGAAGTCCAGCCATTCCCCCAGCACTGCCAAGGCCACCACTGTCTCACATCCCCAAGTGCCACATCCACGTGGCTTTTACATCCCTCCAGGGATGGGGACTCAGCCACTGCCCTGGGCAGCTGTGCCAGGGCTGGACAGCCCCTTTCAGTGAATAAATGTTCCCTAATATCCAATCTAAACCTTCTCTGGCACAACTTAAGGCTGTTTCCTTCTTCTCCTATCACTTGTTCTTGTCTACTCTTCATAGAACTGCATCTGTATAAATTAGTGAGATACACACACACACACACATATATATACATATACTTTGACATATATATGTGTCTCACAGGAGTACTTGTGGGTTTTGTACCAAGAGGGGCTTGTGGAGGCTGTGTCTGCTCTTTAAAAGAACCTGAAATTAAGAACTGTTTTCTTAAATGTGTTAGGACTGTAGACTTAATTGGGAATTTAATACAAAAAAATTAGAATCCTGTCAGGTGTTTCCTACAGGAGTGAATTGACCACGTTACAGGGCAAATTGGTTTTAATTTGCATGTACTGACAAAAGTGCCACAAAAATTTGAAATTCCATTCGTCCCTTTGCAAACAGATAAAAAATAAAAGCATGATACAGAAATCTATCCACACACAGCATGATACTTGTACAGGTTAAGACATTTGTACATCCACTGAACCTCAGGTGATCCACCTCAGCCTAGAGCACTCAGGGAAATGCTGATTATTATTTTTTCTTTTTTTACTTTCCATTTTCAGTGCTGAACATTCGCTCCTAGAAAAAGAACAAAGCACAGCTGAGTAAGAGTTTGGGCATGCTGCAAGGAGTTGCCAGTCACCGAGTGCCTAGATCAGGTATACTGAGTATTTCTTCCCCAAACACCAGTTTGATGAATCCCACATGAAAGCCTCTCCAAAATCTGACAGGAAGACTTTGACAGTGTATCTGCTCTTTCTTAGTGCCTCCAAGTACAAACATGATTTATTTCCAGCTCACTACCTGCAGATAATTTGTGCCCTGTACTGCTGCTGACAGCTCAGAATCAGATTTAAGGGACTTTGACAGTTGCCCTGATGAGCTGCCAGTCCTGGGGCCTCACACTGCAGGTGTGGCCCACACATGGCATGAATTCTTTCTTGACATGCAGTGAAGCTTACCAAGTTCACTGAATTTAGGTGGCTTGTCCTACATAACCTGTCCAAAAACCTGACCAGACTCGTTTAATCCTCAGCCACACCAGGCTGGCTGCAGTACATGGAAGGAGCGTGATACAACAATCTACCTTTAACATCCTCTCCAGCTTAACTGCATCTGCAGCAAATCTCCTGATCCCATCAGAGAGCTTTTCCACAGCCATTTGGTCTTCGTTATGGTGCCAGCGGAATGCCTTCTCATCCAGATGGATCTTCTCAAGATTGCACGCCTGAGCTGTGCAGGAGAAGTAGAAAAAGAAACAAACCAGGTGATCAGATTCTTAAGAATTTCGACTTCCTAAAATTGTCCTGAACTCTCACCATTTCTAGGTGTTGGAAAAATTTTAAATACTTTCAGTATGACTTGCTGCAGGAGCACAATCTGGGATGTGAGATTGGAACTCCTCCTGATCTGGTTGGAGGAGAACTAAGAGGAAAAAGGAAAAGGTAGCCTAATATATCAGTTTATCTTAACGCCCAGTGTTAGTGTGTGTCATTATCTCGTACCTGCTGCTGAATGGCACAGCACTTCCAGGCCTATTCTAAGGAATTGTGCAACCGCCCTGCAGCAGTGAGACATTCTAAGCAAATATTCTGAACAATCAAGGCTTTGATTATTTGGCAAGAACTAACAAAAGCTCGTTTGATAGCAGGCTCCCAGGCCAGCAGCAGCCTGTGGGCAGCAACCCATGGCTACAGCTGTGCACAGAGCTGCTTTCTGAGATGTAAACCAGCATTTTAATAAGGCTGCAGAAAAGGGAGACTTATCACAGAATCCTGGAATGACTTGTGTGGAAAGGAACCTTAAAGCCCATTCAGTTCCACTCCCCAGCCATGAGCAGGGACACTTTCCACTATCCCAGACTGCTCCAATTCCCATCCAACCTGGCCTTGAACTAGTGCAGTGGAAACAAAGATTCCAAGCCATTGTGGCACAGTGTCACCAGATCAAATCACTCAGTCTTGTGTATGACTAATTTCTAATTTCTGGAGGGAAAGCACCTCTTGGCATGTCTAGAGATTAAGATGAAACCAAGTATGGCATCTTTGCTACTGTTCAGTAATATTTCATCCTCTCTCCCTGTCCCACAAGGAGATGTGCAGAGTATGGAACACACTCCAAACCCATTGCAATCCAATTAGTGCCCACTGTGTCAGCAACTGTAGCAGTGATTTTGTACTGAGGCTATAGTATTTCCATCTGAGGCTACAATATTTCCTCTAGTAAATTGGATTTATCCCCTAAGGCAGGATGGCAGCAAGCACCACAGCACTGACTCAACACTGCAGAAGAAAGGAAGACTGAACAAGCCCCAGGAGTGGACTCACCCTCTTTGACACTGAGTGTGGGAGTTAACTTGATGTGCTCTTTGCTGAGCTCTGCCAGGAGCTTGGGTGAAATGGTGAGATAGTCACAGCCCGTGAGCGCTTTGATCTGGCCCGTGTTGCGAAACGATGCGCCCATCACGATGGTTTTGTAGCCAAACTTTTTGTAGTAGTTATAGATCTTGGTGACACTCTTCACTCCTATAAGTAGAAACCAGCAACTTTACTGTAAATTATTATTTAGAACATGCTCAAACCCAGCATTTTGCCATAAGAGGACTTCTACAAGTAAGCTGTTTGCATGAGCAGCTGTTGTTTTCTCAGCAATGTTAAATCTGTGCTCACCTGGATCCTCTGAGGGCTCATAGGTTTTCTTGTCTCCATTTGCAACGTACCAGTCCAGGATCCGTCCCACGAACGGGGAAATCAAAGTAACTCCAGCTTCAGCACAGGCAACAGCCTGAGCAAAGGAGAACAGCAAGGTCATGTTGCAGTGAATCCCATACTCGGCCTCCAGAACCCTGCAGACACAGGCTGGCTTAGAACAGCGCTTTGCTTACCTATGGAATTCACATTCAGGAATGAGCTGCTAAGTTCAAACTACTGAATTCCTTGAGTTAATTTAGGAATGGGGCACATTCAGTAAGCTTTAAAGTTGTCAGCAGCAAATGTTTTGTGCTGCCAAAATCTGCTTTATCATTGCTGTTCCTCCAGCCAAATGCAGCCAGCTTAGCAGGGTATTTCAGGAAACTGTGGCCTGGCCCTTGTGTGAAGAAACTTTCCCTATTTCAACAGCAAGCTGTGGCAGAGCACCTTCTGTGCTCATGACAGAGTTCCTCATGCCGTGCTTTCAGCACTGCTGTTTATTCAAGTGCAGAATGCAATGTCAGTGCCTGTGGACAGGCAGGAGCATGCCATGAATCAGCACAGCAGGCACACACAGCCTTACCTGCCAGCCTGGATTCCTTCCCACGTCGAAGAGAGCTTGATGAGAATCCGATCTTTACCAACTCCTACTTCCTTGTAGAGGTCGATGAGGCGCCTGGCCCTTTGAATCATTCCTTCCTTATCAAAGGACAACCTTGGAGGCAAGAACAGCACTGTTTAAAGCTGATTGTTTTTTTTTTTTTTTTTAAATTCTCTTACCCCAGGGTCCCATGGAAAACACTGTCCTGTTTTGCCAGCATTTACATGCCGGCAGCAGGTTTTCTCAGATCCCTCCTGGATGGTCAGCCCTTTGGGAAGGAAGTTTCTTATAATGAATTCAGAAGCTGAGCATTAACAAAAATTGGCACTGAGCGAGTTAACAGCCAATTCCTGTGCAAGTCTTGAAATGCACTGTTCAGACAGATCCCTTGCTAAATTGAGCAGCTATTAGCACACAGAGGAGAATGAGCAAAACTACGACTGAAGTTTGAGGTTTCCCTTGCTTAAGAAGCAGCAGGAAGATTATGAAAATCCAAGGTCAGTGCTACTTGGTTCTGTTACAGAGTTCTAGTCAAACTAAGGGAAATCCACTCTCTTAAATATTAACAATATAAGTCCTGCTGGTCTTCTAGGCAAGAAATCTTTCTCCAACTCACATCAGTCTCTTTTTGTTTGTACAAATATCCAGAGTAACCCAGAGGGAAAAGAGCCAACCTTGCATCTACTTCTGTGGACACACGGCCAGGTATCCTCTTCAAGATTTCAGCTCCAAATAATACAAAAAGTTTGTCAGAAGCATTTTTGATCTGCTCCTCTTCTGACCTGAAAACCACAAAGATCAAAAGCATTTATGGGGCTAGAAAAAAGGTGAGTTTAAACTTTGCCGTGGATTTGAAGATCAAATTTCACAGCCCATTTAACATTAAATTCCAGAGTTCAAATGAGCCACTTCTGTCCTGCCAGCAGGATTAGCCTTTGGACACTCTTTCCTATAATGCTGCTGTTTTCCTCAACATGGAGGGCCGGGTGTGGGCTGGGAAATGGGGATGCACTTCTTAAAAGCTCATCTAGAATGGGCATAAGGAATTTTTCTTAAAAATGTTGAGGCCTTTTGGGGCAGGAGACAAACCCACAAGTACAGGAGGGGGAAACCCCAGTATGTTGAGTGTATATAAATAAGGCATTTTAAATATAGGTCTGCTGAGATTAAAACCCTCTTTACTTACCCACCAAGCTTCTTCCCGTAGGCAACAGCATCATCCACAAGGTTCTGGTACGCCGGCATCTGAGCCGCAGCGAGGATCAGGGAGGGGTTTGTGGTGGCATCCAGGGGCTTGTACTCATCAATGGCTAAGGAAAGAAAACCAGTCTGTTGGAAACAGCCAGCCAGCCTGAGACATTAGAAGCATTTTGCTAAACCAAGTGAGAATGTAAACATTTGTTACTGACAGAGCACAACAGCACTGAGTGCTGTTTAAACACTGCCTGAAGGCTGGTTTGTGCCACAGTACAGAACAACTGGGCTGCTGTCACAAGATACAGGAAACTTTAAAGTTTATAAACTACAGAAACTGCTCAAAAGTAGAAATGATGGATGAAGAGTAGTACTAATTTCCAAATTTCATCCCCAACCAGCATAACTGAGCTCCAGGAATCACAGAGGGGGATAAAGAACAGGGGACCGTCCCTTCAAGCACTCAGAAATTTGGGCTTTTGTTTGTGTCCACCTGATGGGACCAGGACATGTGAATTCACCTGTGAGGCTCCAGGACCTTTTCTTACTGCTTTTTAAACCTTTTCCAAACAGATGCAGTTTCTCAGTATCTGCCCTTGTAATTTCCTGGTCCTACTTGACCCTTGGTCTTACCCTAAGCCCTGGACTACGCCTGTTTCAGGTGATGCCAGGTGTTTGCTCCAGCAGGCTGTGACACACATTGTCCAGCTGTAATCACAGCCTGGCACCAGGGCCCAACTGGGTAAACGGGGCAGAGCCTCTGGAGGCCCCTCAGCAGTTTCAACAATGGAGTTAAAATGTCAAAAAAAGCCCCAAAATATGTGTTACCAGCCCCTTCTCCTCGGCATTTCTGCACAGGGATGAAACCCCAAGTGAGAGTCCACCTGTACTGAAAATAAGCCTTGTTTTTCCATAGATCCCTCCCAGGCAATGATCAGGATCCAGGAGAGAGGTCCACTCCATACAAACAGGTCCTTCAGAACTTCAATTCACGTGGGTACTGCTTAAAGCAGAGCAGCACATCAGTGGAACTCTGTTCTGTACCAACACCTTGATCTACCAACACCACTGGGAGCCACCAGCAGCAACAACCACCTTCACCTCCACCAGGTTCAACCTGCCAGGTAAGGCTCTAGCCTTGTTTGGACTCTTAAGAATGACCCCCAGGTGATAAGAGCAGCCCAGAGAACAACTTGGGGAACAACTTGTGCAGGGCCAGGAGCTGGACTCGATCCCTGTGGGATATTCTACAATCCTTACTGTTGCCTGCACACAGACACCCCCTCGGCCATCCTGGGGGTGTGTTCTTTTCCTGTGTCTGAGCTGTTGCCCCCCCTGTGCTCTCTTCACCTTAAGTTTACTTCTCTTAAGACATTTGACAGTGGCCATTTAGGATTGTTTATTGCTACACCAACAGGATTAGGCAAGCAGTGGAGGGATTACTGCAGGCCTGGGCGAGGACAGGACAGGATTCAAGGGCTGCTCTACACAACCCAGAGGCACCCACCAGGGAGGGAATTCTTGGCTCCGACAGAGCGAGCAGGCAGCGTGTCTGTGCTGGGCCAGGCAGTGACAGCTTGGGAACAAGTGGCTTTCTAATCGAACACTACTTCCCTTTCTCGGAAAGGAGTGCGCTGGCTCATTCTCAGGAGATAGGGGAAACAAAAGCACTCTGGCATCATTTTTACAGAATCCTGGAATGACTGGGTTGAAAGGAACCTTAAAGATTGTCCAGTTCCGCGCCCTGCCATGGGCAGCGACACCCTCCACCGGACCGGCTTGCTTTGCCTTGAGTTTGGGAAAAAAACCCAAACAAGTACCAGATCTAGACAGGTCACTGGAAGGAAACCCGAATTCATTAGTACAGCAGAGCCTGGCTTAAGTCTGGCACTTCTTCCTGACAGCACGCAGAGCTGAACGTGGTGGTCAGGACACACTCGAGGGCGAATCACGGGAGGGTCTGGAAAATGTCCTGGCTGGGCGGGATCTGCCCTGGGATGGAGAGCAAGGCGCGGCCACCGAGCGCCGTTCCCCCGCCCTCCCTCCGGCCGCAGGGTGGTTCGCTCCCCCCAGCGCGCGCCCCTTCGGCCGGGCGCGCCCACTCTCCATTAAGGGGGGCGGGAGAGGGGGCTAAGGAGAAGATGCGGTGACAGGATCCCCTCGCGCCGCCTCTCACCGTTGAAATCCCCGGTGTCGGCCACCACCGTGGTGTGGTGCTTGAGCTGGTCCAGCGCCGACTCCATCTTCTGCCGCTTCACGGGGGACACCGACATGTCCGCGGCTGCTGGGGGCTCGCGCACCTATAAGGGACGGTACGTGCCCGGAGGGGACCGGCCTGCGCGCGCACCCGTGGCCCGCGCGTTCCCGCCGCCCGCCGCCAATCCCAGCCCGGCTGGGCGGCAGCGGCCAATCAGGAGCGCGGGCACGAGACGGACGCGGCCGGGAGGAGCCGAGGCGGGGCAGCGGGAGGGAGGGCGATTCTGATTGGCCGCGCTGTGGCCCTGGGGGTCGGGGCGGGGGGTCGCCTTGGCGACCCTGACGCCGCCATTGTCCCCAGCAGAGCGAGTCCGGGGCTCTTCCGGCCCTGGCATCTCCCGGCTCCGGAACCTCCTGTCCCCAAACCTCCCCGGCACGGCGCCCCACCGCCCCCGAGCCACCCGTCCCTCATGGCTGCGCGGGGCCCGGGTGCCGCCGGTGCCGCAAGATGGCGGCGGGCAGGCCCTGAGGGGGAGGCTTGGAGCCGCGGCGCTGCTGCCCCGCTGAAGGAGCTCAGTGCTCTGAGCTCCTTGCCCTGTCCTGCCGTCGTGGCAAGGTTCGTAATGGCTTGTGGGGTACAGCTCCGGCCGCTGAGAGAGCCCCGGCCTCAGAAAGGCAGGTGTTTTGGCCTCTTGGTTCGCCTAAACTTTATTTAGGTTGTAGGGGTGATCTTGTAAGTGTGGTTGTGCTCCCGAAACAGAGGATGGCCTTTGGCTGGAAGTGTCGGAGAATCCGTGTAACAGGCTCTGAGTCACGGGGTTATGCTGTTCCCTCTTTCTGTATTGTTCCACTTGGGACAGCTGCCACAGAAGTTCCCCTTCCTGACAGGCAAGAATGTGCTTTTGTACAACCTTCTTATGCTTTGCCCAGCCCAAGAAAGGATAATGCAGAGAAGCATTAAGTTCTAAGTCCTGTTTAAATTCTGTGACTGTGTGGGAAACAGGGTGTCTCTGGTTTCTTTGCCAAGGAATAGGAGAGCCTCCCTTTTGAGTCATGGAATCACAGATTCCCAGAGTGGTTTGGGTTGGAAGGGACTTTAAAGACCATCCAGTTCCACCCCCTGCTATGTGTAGGGACACCTTCCACTAGCAGACAAGAAAATGAATTCAGCTCACAGCTTTTCTGTCATTTAATTATTATCATGTGTCAGATTTTCACCGCCCCCTGTGTTAAACACACAGCTATCCAGGCCATAACATCCTTGCTGTTGAATGTCAGTCCCCCAAGCAAAAGGAAATGTGTGGTTTCAGACATTTTGCTGAGTTTCTGAGACTCTCAGTTGCAAACCATTATGAAAACCCAGTGAAAGAGAGGGAGATGGAATTACAAGTATAACTTAGCTTATTTTAATAAATCTTGTTCAGTGCATGGTTATATCATTGTCTCCTTTGCTCAGTTACATCAGTGCACAGTACTCTATAGCTGTGTCTGCAGGCAGTACAAACAGAACAGGTGCACAGCTCAGTCAGTCGCATGGAAATTTGTAAAAGTGACCTCTGCAATAAGGTCTACTGAGATATTTGTTTTAGAAAGTGCTCCTGGGGCTCCCAGCTTTACAGATGTGTCATGTACACTCCTGTTAAAATCCCAGATAACTAATTCCCTGTGATTTGCTTTCCTCTACACCCCAGGACTAGAAGGTGGTGTGTTTCCTAGCTCAATATTTGTTTTTATTTTCATTTGAAAATCTTTTTCACCTCCTGTGCTTGCCATCCTGCCTCCCATCTCCACCCTAATCCAGAGCCAGGGCTTCTCAGGAGGATTGTCTTCTTCATCCCACCCTGACAAGGTGAGTGCCCTTCTCAGATCCCAGCAGGACTGTGACTAAACCCAGGATCCTCCCCTGCCTGTACCCTAATTCTGCTGGTGCCAGCAGTGTCCTGTTTCAAATGAAGAAAACAGATTATCCATTGGAGACACTTCAGAGTAAAGCCAAAACTGAGGTGCTCTGGTGTTCTCAGATTTATACATGAGGTCCCCAGATGATGTTTTAAAGCTTTTTCCATGAGATGTGCAGGCACAAATTTGGGCAAAGACTCAGCATGTGCTGAGAGAGAAAACCCAACCATCCCTGGGCTGTGGGCACCGCTGGAGCTGTGTTTGCTTCACTGCTTTGCATTCAGGTTGGTCTGCCAATTAAATAGAGATAGAAATGCAACATGCCAAACTTGCTGTGGACAGGAACTCTGCTGCTTGCTTGAGTTTTGAAATTGTGGATAAATGTTGGAAGCATGATCACTGAATTCTGCCTCTAGGGAGAGGCATTTTCCTCACCCCTATTTACAGATTGTTATATACAAATGCACATAGCTTTATGAAGGAAAACAGGAAGTAAAGAGAAACACCCTGTGCTAAATTAGATTTTTTTTTTCTTGTGGCCGTTTTTTTGTGTTAAACCTTCCTTTCCCAGTGTGCTTTGGGGTTTCAGCTACTTGGGAATCATTTCAGCTGACTTTTTGCAGTGAAAACGTGAAGGTGGGGACAAGTGACCAACACCCTGGGAAGGGCTGTGGGTGTGCCTGGGTTGGGAGTAAATGGTCAGGGCTTATCTTCTTCTGGGTTGAGGCCAGGTTTGGCAACACCACAACATTCCAGAGCAGGACCAGTGCCCCAGGAAAAGGCTGCACAGCTGCCCTGAGCCCCAGCCTCTGCATCAGGAGTGGTGGGCAGGTGGAACTTACCTATTTCCAGATTCAAATCCCTTTGTCACTGCTGCTCATTTCTAGGCACTGAAAGCTCATTTCAGCTGTTCAGAGACTGGACTAACGGGTCCATGTATTTAAGGAAGCAGCCAGACTTTGGGAATGTGTGTTGCCATTCTAGCTTTGTCCTGTGAGGGGGCACAGGGGGACAGGAGGAGGACGGGGAGTTGTCACTGGCCCTGTGCTTGTGGGCTGCAGGGGACACCTGCACTGAGGAGGAAAAGGAAATGGAAAGGGGAAAGGGAAATGGGGCTGCCTTAGGTTGCCCAGAGAGGTCGTGAGTCCCCATCCCATGGAGTGTCCAAGGCCAGGTTGGATAGGACTTGGAACAACTTGGGCTTGTGAAAGGCATTCCTGCCCATGGCAGGGGGGTGGAATGGGATGAGCTTTAATGTCCCTTCCTTAAACTCAAACCATTGCAGGGTTCTAAAGCCTTATTCCTGTGGTCCAGGCTCCAAGCCTTGAGGCTGGCCTCTCTTGTTCTGTGTGCTATGCTTTCTTTGTTGAGGGAGAAGAGCTGAGCTCCAGTGAGGATGCCTGGATGTTCCACGGTCCTGGGGAGACACAAAGTGGGGACATGGTGGTTGTGCTGCATGTGGCCTCGTGCCAGAGGTGAGGAGTTGGAGATGGGAGGTCAGGAGCTGCAGTGGGACCATATCACAGGGCCCTGGGGCTGTGCCAAGGTGGCAGCTGCAATTCCAGTGGCATTTCAGGCTGTGGGTTTAGTTAGTTAACTATTTTTCTCCAAGAAAATATTTATAAGAGAAAAAGGGAGTGAGTTTGGCCTCTGAACTTCCTGGTTATAGAGCCTGAATTGAATAGGATTGAAATCTGATTTGCGACACAGGTTCTGTAAGTAAATCCAAGTGACTTGGCCCCTGTGAGATGGTGCCAGCAGCCTTCCCTGCTTCTTCTCCAGGGAAGGATGAGCGTTTCAGGTGGCAATAGAGCAAATCTTACTCTTTGCTGAATGACTTGGGCTCCGGCCAGGCTTTGACTTCTTCAGTGCTGGATTCAAAGGTGAGGGGCACAAAAACTTGCTGAGGCTTTTCCACTTTGAAATTCCTGTGGGGAGGCTGAATTTTACTGTTTGTGATCTTTAGCAGCTCATCGTTCAGCCCATCCATTTGGTGAATAAGTTCTGTAGAAACAAGTAGGGAATGAAACCAAGTCTTCAGTCGAAAATGTGTTTGTGGGGAAATTGTAAGGAAAAGGGGGATGTGGCTCAGCATTTTTATTAACTTTGTGAATACAGCCCAGGAAAGTGCTTAGTTTTGTATTTTAGTTTTAAGGAATGAGCTTAAGTGCTCTGTTGGAGCAATAGGGTGAGTGATGACATTTGGGCCTTCAGAATTCCATCAGGAAAAAGTGTGCACAGGGAGATCGCCGTAGTTTTGGAGGCTGGAGGGCCCTGGAGCAGAGTAGGGGATCTCCCCTTTGCCCCTGAGCCAAGACTCTCCCTTCAGCTTTTGAAATCTCACTTTCTCTTTGGGAGAAACTGGGATTTCTGCAGCTCTTCTGCAGGATGCAGGAGAAGAGGGATCACAGAATCCCAGCTGAGGGATCTAAAAGCTGCTTTATGGTTTCTTGCAGTGCAACTGGTGAGAGAACCTCACTTTCACCTGTTTTGTGAATAAATGTACAGTGGGACCAATCTTGTTTCTCATGTTTCTAACTGACCCTGTTCCTCCCGTCCAATTCAAAGGACATAAAACCCTTCAACATGCACCAGCTCCTGCTCCAGGTGTGCTCAGGGGTGTAAACCTGGTCTGGCAGAGTCTTTACTCCCAGCAATGCTGTCAAGTGGTGACAAGGGACAGGGTCCCGTTCCCTGAGGGCTGGTGTTGGTGTTGGGGTTTTGCTTCAGTTTGTCATCTTCCTGGGTTTGGGTTATTTAGTTCCCTTTGGGCTGCTGAAATAAGGGAACTGCCCTGCAGACTTTGCAGCAAGAGGGGAAAATCCCAGCCTCTGTGAGGCAGCAGAGGTTGGGGGATGGACTCTGTGTTTCTGAGAACCACATTCCCATTTTCCTGTGCCCCTGGGTTGCCATTTATTTTCCTCCCATCACCCCTTGACTGTTGCCTGATGTGGTAGGACAGTTCCATGAGGATCTGCAATTGGAGATTTAGGATTGAGATCTTCTCAGTCCTCACTGCTACTTCTAGTCATTTATTTGCTGATTGCAGAGCTCCAGGTTTTGCTCTGCAGCGGAACAGAAGCGGCAGGAAGCGCAAACAGGGAGTGAGCAACACACTCATGATGAGATGAGCCTGAAGGTCCCTTCCAGCCCAGGCCATCCTGTGATTCTGTGAAAACTCCAGTGACACTTCATCCAGTATCACTTTCCCCATGAAACTGCAGAGGACAGTGGAGAAAAACTCTGTGTTATGAACAGATTCATGTCCTTGTATTGCGGGGCTTTCCTTCATCCCAAAAGGACTCCTGCTTCCCAGGGTGGGATAAGGGGTGAGGTGAGCAGGGCCTCTGGTCTGTCTCCTGCTCTGTGAGCCCCACAGCATGTGCAGGATGAGGGTGTGATGTGGATCTCCTGTTTGGCTGGGAATTCTGCGGAACCACATGAAGGAACTGGCCAGGCAGGTGCTGCGTGTGTGGCAGGAGATGAGCAGAAGGAAGGGAGAGAAAGGGATTGATCTGAGGAGTTGCTTAGACACACTGAAGTGTTCTTCCTCTGTCTGGGGAAGATTTTCAGCCCTTGTTTCAGAGAAATCCCTAGGGGCTGGGAACAAGCAAACCAAAGCTGTTGGGGTTTGGTATGGGGCCTTCCCAGGGGGCTGCAAGGCAGCTCCTGGAAGGATGGAAGGAAATGCTGCTGTGCGGGGCCTGGGGGGGCTGGCACAGCAGGATCCAAAGGCTCAGACTGCAGCTCCCGGGAAAGATGAGGTGTGAACCCCTTCCTGTCCTCCCCAGTGGAAACAACTGCCCCAGATGCCAGAGCAGGGAGGAGCTGGGGGAATGGGAATTGAAAATCCCAGCAGGCAGAACGCACTGGAAATCTGTGGGGTTTTCATCAGGCAAAGCTGAGCCGCTGACACAGAATTCTGCGGGTTCTCAGGAAAAGTGAGTTTGGATGGTTCTATTCTAAGATGTGTTTGGGCACAGGGGAAGAGAAATGCATTTATGTGTTAGCTTGGGACACCAGAATATACGGTTTTCAAAGCTGAATTGGCTTTTTGTTTGAAGAGAGTCAAAATGAATATGGTAGATTGTTGAAAATGGTGAAAAAGTAGAATGAAAGGTTCTTTTTGACCCAAACTGAAAAGTTTTTTTGTTTGTTTTGTTTTGTTTTGTGTTGCCTGGCTTAGGGAAATTTAGCAGATCTCATCTTTTTCTTCTCCAGCTGAGTGAAGTGTTATCTTTTTAATTCAAAAAAGGTTTGCTGTATGGAAAAACCATCTTGCCTTGTGAAAGGAGAGGTAGGAACAATTTTAATGCACTTTATATGGGTTTTTTTGCTTATGAAGTATAACCTGCACAGATACCTGATGCCATATTCACAGTGGGTATGAGCAGGGGCTCGGGTTCTCCTCCAGTTCCTATCAAGTTGTGTGTAATTCAGGATAACCAGTGCTTCCAGCACTGCCAGCAAGTCTGTTTGTCCCTTTCTGGCCTACTGGGTTTGGCCAGTGGTTTGAAATCCATGTGCTGGGGAAACTCAGTTCTCTGTGAACCTGCAAAGCCTGAAAAATGTGTGAAAAATGTGTTGAAAAATGAGCCCATTATGCTCAGTTTAAATTAGTTTCCTGCCCTCATTAGCAGTGTTTGGGGGTCAGAATAAGGTTGAAAGTACTAATTTAGTGTTGGATACCACAGCAGTGGTTGCCGGGTTGTCTTTAGCTCACGTGCTCTTGGGCTGGTTACACCCCTGAGAAACATTTCAGTTGTAATTGCACGGGGGGAGAGCTTGGAGCAGTCAAAGGCAGGGAAGGGCTGGAAAGCCCTGTTAGGTCGGAATTCCTTCTCTTGTGGCATTCCAGAAGGTGAGATGGGAGAGAGGAGTTTGAGGCTGGTATGTGCTTTGTGTGCACCTGATTTGTGCACAAGGGACCTGTGCTGAAGGTTGTGGTCCTGCCTGGGGATTTCAGGACACTTCTCTGCAGCCAAAAGCCGATGTAGTACTGAGGGGTGGCTGTTTGTGCTAAGATGGGGTCTCCTGGCTGGAAAACTTGTTCAGGCTACTCTGAAAAGAGCATGAGCACAGCAGGAAAAATGTCTGTCCCAGAGCTGTCATTCTGGCAAATTAACAATTCACTCAGAATTTTTTTTTCTGACGTGTTATCCATAAGGAAAATTTGCTGTTGAGGGTGTGCAAGACAGGTAAACAGGTACAACACTTGTCCCAGGAGAAGGGAGATCTTCCTCTCCTCTCCTGTGGGCTGTGCTTACCCTGGCTGCTGTCTGGGGAAGTGCCACATTGGTAAAAGGTACCTGATAATTTCTGTTCCAAGATTCTATCCTGTATTTATTTATTTTTGCCTGTGCTGAGAGAGGTGGAAATGTTTCCCTACCTGTGTTGTCTGCCAGTCACTAAAAACAGACTCCAATCTTCTTGTGTAAACTATATTCTCCTTATTTTTCCCAACCTCACCGAGCAGACTGCAATTGGAGAATTGATCCTAATTCTTTCCCTTCCCCATACTGCATCTGTACCACTTGATGGTTCCACCAGAAGATGTGATGGAGTGAATGATAAAAATAATTTATTTTGCTGATATGATTTGATTTAAGATTTTTTTGCTGTGGATTTGAATTCTTTTGTAGTAAAGCTTATAAATCTTTATAAAGACTAGAACAGAAAGCCATGGAAAAATAGCCTGGCTTGAAGGCTTTTTGCCAGACTAGTGCTGGCGACAGAAAAGTGGATGGTCAAGGGCTTTGCTGGTGTGGGCTTCCAGTTCTGAAAAATTAGAAGCTGAAAACTTGGTGACAAATCACAGCAGAGGACTCGTGCAATTTGGGAAGAGTTTGATGGCACTTGAAGATGTGACAATATCCAAGGTGTGAGCTCATGTAAACAAGGAAGCAGATGGAGCCTCTGAGCTGTGAACTGAAATGCCTTGATGAAGGTTTTGTACCATGGAGTTAACTGGTGATGGAAAATGAACGTTGGGGCTTTTAAAAGGTGGAAAAGCCATCTGTCCCTTGGAAAAAAACCTGAGGCAAAGGGGTGACCTGGCTGGTTCTGGGTTTGGAAGTGGACTTTCCAAGACTTCTGAAGAAAGGGGAGGGGTTTTTCCTCATTTTCTGGAACTCTGTCTCATAAAGAAGATTTGTCTGAACCCAGCACCCTGTCGGTTACCTGGGGGAGAAGTGAGCAGGACTGGAATATATTTTATTCAGCCTCTAATCAGTGGGTTTGCCTTTGGTTGTGTCTAAAGCCAAGGGGGAGCTGCTGTCTCCAGTGAAACAAAGCTCCTTCCTCAGCTGAAATGTTTTCCAGCAGCGCTGGGAGGTTGGGCTGCTCTTCCCTGGCCATATGTTTCCAACAGGGCACGGTTTGTGTGTGCCCTTCCCTTAGGACAGATTCCTACTGTAGGCAGCTTCTGTCTGTGCAAGCTGTGGTGGCTTTGGGATGTATGGAGAGAACCTCAAGGGAGTCCAGAGAAGGCCAGGAAGGGCCCGGAAGTGCTCCAAGAGCTGGAGCATTACAGAGGCTGGGAGAGCTCGGAATGTTCAGCCTGGAGAAAAGAAGGCTCTGGAGAACCCTTAAAGCCCTTTCTGGTGCCTACAGGGGCTTCAAAGGAGCTGGAGAGGGATTTGGAGAAGAGCCTGGAGTGACAGGACAACAAAGAATGGCTTCCCACTGTCAGAGGGTGGGTTTAGAAGGGAAATTGGGAAGAAACTCTTCCCTGAGCGTGCTGAGGCCGTGGCACAGGTTGCCCAGAGAAGCTGTGGCTGCCCCTGGATCCCTGGCAATGTTCAAGGCCAGGCTGGACAGAGCTTGGAGCAACCTGGGATAGCAGAAGTTGTCCCTGACCATGGCAGGGGGTTGGAACTTGATAATCTTTAAGGTCCCTTCCCACCCAGTCCATTCTGTAATTCCATTATTCCAACGTCTCTACACAGACGGAGAGCCAAAGCGCAGTGCAGCCTCTTTGGCATCTGATCCTTAATGTCACTTTGGTGGACTGGTGTTGGGAAACAAGACCTATGGATGGACTGATGAAGTCAGGGAATATTTTTGCCTCCTGTGGTGGAAAACACCTGGGATTCCTTTCCTTGCAGAGCTGCTTGTGGTTAAACAGCAGGCAGTGTTTATGGGAATAATCCCTCGGCTGATCTTTATCTTCTCTTGGAGGCTATTAATAGTGGTGGCAGGGAGTTGTCTCCAGGATACCCAAACATCCCAGTGCCACTGTCTGTGGTGCTCATGAGATTCCAAGGTGGGACCCAAAGCTCTGGGAGTGTGGATCTGTTACCTATTTCCATACAGAGTAGGAAATAATTCCTTTTTATTTTGTGTCCATTTCTAATTCCCAGTGAATTTCAGGAGTGGAATACACTACCTGTTAAATCAGTGCCTTTGAAGCTAATTTGAACAGACACACAAAACCTTGGCTTATTTTGAAAGTCCTAGTGAGGAAGGGCCAGGATTATTGTTGCTTCTGCCTCTTGCAGGGTAAGATTCTAGAGAATCCCACTAGTTCCATGAATGAAAACAACAGGATAGGTATTCTGAGGGTTCCTTGGCAAATTGCTAGCAAGGGAAAGGCTCCACCAAGGTCTTGCCTGTGGCACCTGCAGTTGTCCTGGCCACTGAAAGGCTCCAAATCCAGTGGTATTTGAGGTGAACTGTGGCACAATGGAGGATCAAACGCTTGGGATTCATTTACTGCAAGAATTAGGTTTTGGTGAAGGAAAAGCCACATCCATGGACATGGAGGGGACCTTCCATCGAGAGCAGCTCCTGGCCGTGGCTGAAAGGT